>JAWLIA010000132.1:0-10400 GCA_034782015.1 Desmognathus tilleyi
TAAAGTCGCCGCAAGTCTAGAGGACCTGCGGGCATCTGGAACTCCCTGCCAGGGAATATCAAAGCTTCGACGACAGTGCGGTCATTTAAGCAGAAACTGAAACTCCACTTGTTGACTCCCGAGAACAATAAGATAACGGCCCAGGACTCAGGACTTTCGGTGACAAATGTGGGCATCACACTGCCCACACCATCCAGAAGATTATGTCCGGAGACAGAACCAACTCTAACATTCCAGAGCAACGCACAGTGGCTACCAACAGATCACTTCAGCCAGCAGGGCAACTGATCATCCAACCCTTCCATATACCAGGAGGACTAACCTTCCCCCCACCGCCAAGCAGAGCCAATGCCATGCTAATCCAGGCAGCAATAAATGCAAGAACTTGGCTAGGGGAGTGATCTACGCTCCCAGAGTGTTTTTAACATGAACTCTTTTTTGTTTCCTTGTCTTCTTTTTTTTCTGCTTTGCTTTTTTGGTGCCTGCGGGCAGCGGTTCAGTACCTATGGTAGCAATCACTATATAAAAATGTGTAAATAAATAAATAAATCCTGGGCAGATGGACTGACGCTTGCCCTGAACGTGCTTATTCCCTTTTTTGTCTGCCAGTATGCCATTTGCATTGATGCAACTTCCTCTTAACTCTGATTGGCCAGGAAAGTCAGCCATTTTCAAAACAAACTGCACAGCTAAGGGGGCGTCCTTACTGCTATGCGAATTGTGTACAACTGTATTTTTGAGATAGAGAATCCCAGAACTAAAAGAGGATTAACAGTGGTCATCCAGTCAACCCCAGTTTATCCATAAAATCGTTGTTTCTTACCCTGATGTGACTGAGGGATGGGACACACATGCAAGCAAAAAGGCTCAATAAAGGGACACTTTAGTGCCAGAATGAACCCGAATATTTTTAAGTGCACATTAAAGAACTAAATGAGTACTTTAAAATGTGTGCTCACTTATTGCAAGGGCCTTTTTAGTTTTGGTGAAACTTTATTGAAAAAATACAGTTTTACACAATCTGTAGCGCAGTAAGGACGCCCCCTTAACTGACTTTCCTGACCAATCAGAATTGAGAGGAAGTTGCATCAATGCAAATAGAATATTGGCAGACAAAAATAGGAATCAGCACGTCCAGGGCAAGCCTTAGTCCACCAGCCCATGATCACACTGTTGACAGGGGGTCATTGTTTTACAGCATAGTCATTTTTACTTGAAAACCTGAACAGTGCAGCATGAGCTAACGCTAATGCAGAGCACTAGGCACTGGCATTCTGGGATAGCAAAGCATTATTTGCATAACGTTCAACTAATTTGCATAAAAGCCTGCAGGTCACCATCACGAGGTAGGTAAGTCAATGAAATGGGGCAGGAATAGTCCCATGAAATAATGGGGTACATATAACTTGGAATCTGGTACAGCCCTCCCTTGCCTCACATGCAGAGATAGATGATTATCAATAGAGCGGGTCTTTGATTTCCCACATGCAGTGAAGGTTTGTGGGAGATCCAAAACTAGTTCAACAAGGGGTTAATGGCACATGCGTGGTTGAAAGCATACAGAGGTATGTTTTCAATTTCTCAAGCAAAAAAGTGGGGGGTGGAGCTACAATTAAGCACTAATGAGCTTGTATCTCGAGATAGAAGCAACTGTTTGCATTCACACAAAAACAGAGACAGAGAGCAAAGTGAAGATACCAGTGAAGTTGTAAAAGAGTCCAAAGTGTCCCTTACTCCCACTCCCCAACCCACACAGACCTCACCAAGAGAAAAATAAAAAGCTATTTCTTTAATATTTTAGCAGACTAGGTCTACCAACTTTGTCTTCAAAAATTAGCTGATCGCTGTCTCATCCATGTGAGCGGACCAACTATCTTACAATAACTCTACAGTACAGTAACAGAAAAAACTTCTGACACCATCTAAAGAAAACTAAAACCCATTAAAGTCCTAAATTGAGACCATTCTCATGGGTCTTTCTCCTAAAAATCCACCTCTGCTCTCTGTTATGTAATCTCCGCAATCTGTTTTTCTCATTGCTGCCTGAAACTTTTTCAGTGATGATCCATACTAAATCTGTAAACTGATTTTTATACTGAATACAATATCTCACCAGAGGTGCAGTCAGATCTTTTGCTTTCAATTTGCTGTTATGTTCAGAGATCTATTTTTTTGGTTTTACCAATATATTTTAACAGACATGGGCACCACATACAGTAAACGATTAACTTTGTTTTACAATTCGTTAGAGTTTGCTGACTCCAAGGCATGGATAGCCTCAGGTCAATTTCAGTGGTCCTTTCCGTTTGACTGCAAAACATGCAGTCGCCACAAGGTGCATGACCCTAAAGTTTTGGAAGATTAAAATGTTGTCGCAAACTTTTAGATCTGTTTACAAATATTCTTTATTTGTCTGAGTATTATTTAGTTATGTTTATTTTCAGTAATTGGTTCCTGAAAATTCAAGAATGTCATAGTTTTTTCAACCTTAAAGATTGGCCTTAAGAAAGCATTTCAAAAGAGCCTATCCCTGCCGAAAACCAGAAAGAAATGGAACTGGTTGAAACATGTAGGATGTATAACATAAATTGGTGATTGTTTTTAACTTTGCAACGTCTTTTAGGCTTTGCTTGTATTCACTTCATTCAATGTAAATAAAGGCCTTTTTTACTTTTCACCTTAATTTTTGATAGCAATTTTTATAAGATTGTTCCTGATTGTTAATAGGACCTTTTGGGCAGATTATGCTTATTATATTTATTGTCTGCTAAAATATGTTATTAACATATAAAACCCCCACTCACAAACTGAATTTTGACAATTTTTGTGTAAACCAAGCACTAGGAATTTAGATACCTAAATTATAAAAAAAGGCCTCCTATGTGAAATGTACGTTATCAATCTGGCTATATAAATATAACCAAAAAAATCGGTCTGACCAAACTGTCCTAGGGGATGCAAGACTGGCCGTAATATATAGTGCCCATTTAATTATCTTATAAATAGAAAGGTAGCTTAAAAAATTACTTTCAACATTACACTTCACAGAAAAGAAAGCCTTAAGTTAGGCGATGGCTCAGACACAGATTTTGAAGAGGTAAAATGATATATATTATTTTATTATAGTGCGAACAGTGGGCTCTACATGAGGAGGTCCATGTTTGCCCTGAGAAGTACATATTTTCGGCAGCAGCCCTTGACCACAGCATCTTCCACGATTCCAGTCACGGTTGGCCAGTGCATCCACTATGTCTTTGTTCATCATGCTACCTAACAGAGCAATTAGAGATCAGCTGCCTATATTTACATGGAGCAGTTTATCTGATTCAGAGGCACTGGAAGAAGCTGTGCAACCTAGAAAAGGCGTAATCGAAAGGGATGTATTTAAGGCTTTGCAAGGAATGTGCTCCTGATGTAAGCATGCCGTTATCTTCGGCAGCATCATTTTCTGGCTCTGGAAACATGCAAGAGGAAGAAAGTACCTACCTGTAATGGGGACCTGCTGATAATTGCCTGATCTTCATTTCCAATGCACTGACACCAGTCTTTAAGCTCATGCTTCAGACTCTGAACCCCTTGGATGACTCCTGTCGGGACCAGAGTTCTTCTAACAACTTCTGGTTCTGCTGAATTTGTTTCAGTCCAAGCCAATCTGATTGCTGGAGACAAACTGGACTCTTCCGCGCGTCTGATCTTTGGCCATACATGTACTGGTCAAAGTCCTCTCTCGTTAGGTTTAGCGATGGGGCATCCAGTTTTTCAATGAAAGTAACAGCACAACACAGGCTAGTAAAGCAGTAACCAGCTTCTCCAGCTGAGTCGCTTCGGATAGCAGAACCGTGTGATGTACTGGAGGTTGGAATGGAGGCGAGTGGGGTTGGCTTTCAGAACCACACAGATGAGGCAGGGGAGGAAGTCATCGGCTGTGGCTGGCTCTCGATTGGAGGACTGGAGGGCTGTAAAAATAGAGTTCCTCGCTCGGGAGATACAGGATAATTTATCCAGAGGCACTCTTTTTGAATCAATTTCAACCAGTGCTGTTATGGCATAAAAGATGTTTTCATTGCCCCCAAGCTTGTTCTCACTAAGTGGAACTCGCAGCATTTCAAAGATTCAAAGATTCAAATTTCATTTATTCATAACGCACAATGCCTAAGGCTTCCAAGCGCCGCAGTGCAAATAATAAATACAATCAATTAAATACAGTAAGAGCAATACATAGAAAAACATACAATAAAACCAGTTGAAAATAAACCCAGTTCAGCCATAAGACCCTCCACCCATATCTCAAAAAAGGAAAAAAATAACCCTCAGACCGACCACAGCCTCCATCAATCAAGAAAAAAGAAGCTAGCCCGGCCGTAGGGACCTAAATATCATCCCTGTTTTTCAGGTGAAATTCGACAGCCCTCTTGAAGGCTGGGAAGGTGTTTAAAAGCCTGATGATGTGGGTTGGGAGTTGATTCCACCAAGTGGGTCCCCCGAAGGAGAGGGAGGCACCCCCTTTCCGAGTTCTTCTGTTATGCATGGATTGGAGCAGGGCCCGACGGTGTGAGCGGGGAGTGTGATGGTGATACAGCCAGGAAAACCGGTACTGCAGATACTTCAGGCCTTGCTTGTGGAGGGCTCTCCATACAATGCAGAGGGCTTGAAGCTAAACTATATCTGTGATGTAGAGCCATCCCAGGTTACGTCGTGCACCCGAGACTCAGTCTTTCCTGCGCAGATCGTAGCACAGCCTCACTGCCCGGTTTTGAATCCTCTGCAGCCGGGTAAAGCTACCCCCGACAGGCCCAAGTACATGACACAGCAATATCGGATCTTAGCTATGACAAAGGCCTGGCAAAGCATAACCCGATGGTCCCGAGAGAGGAAAGGCATCAGCCGGGAGAGCCAAAAGGGTAAACTGGCAGAGGGTGGGGACCGTTGGTCATGGATAATAACTTCTGTCTTAGCCGCATTAAGACATAGCCAACTCTTGCACATCCACTGCCTGCTCAACCCCAGGCCTGCCGGGAGCCTGTCCCCATCCTGACTGAACTTGTGTAGGTCGGCCAGCAACTGGGTATCATCAGCATACATTTGAAACCTTAGACCAAGCTCTCCCAGCAGCTGAGCCAGTGGTTACATGTAGATGTTGAATAACGGAGGCGATAGCGCCAAGCCCTGTGGCACCCCAAAAGGGGCAGGCCTGGGCTTTGCCTCAAAGGTACCCAACCTCACCTGCTGAACTCGGTCTGAGAGAAAGGAATGGCACCAAACAAGGGCCATCCCCCACAAACCAAGCCACCGCCTGCAGGCGCTGTATAATTGGTCGATGGTGTCGAATGCAGCTGATAGATCCAACAAGATCAGTGCAGTGGGATGTGCTAGGTCAGCGTCCCACAGAAGACGCTCCCGGATGTCAGCCAAAGCCGATTCAGTACCCCTCTGGGGACGAAAGCCCGACTGCAGATCATGGAAAACCCAGTTTTTTTCACAGTGGTCTTGAAGCTGACGAACTGCCAGAACTCCGAGAACCTGGCACAAAAAGGGAGTTGAGTTACAGGCCTGAAGTTCTTCAAAACCATAGAATCAAGACTGGGTTTCTTTAATAATGGGGTGACCAGATCATGTTTCCAATCCGCAGGCCCCACCCCTGAGATGAAGCTGGCATTAACCAGCTTCGTCAAGTGTGGGGCAACCATGGGAGCCACTACCTTCAAGTGTCGGGTGGGTATAGGATCCAAAGGGGATGAGGAGGGACCAAGTTTAGCCAAAACCTTCCGGAGACTTCTCATAAGTGATAGATTTGAAGGAGGAAAATTCGTCCATAAGGGTGCCATCTGGCGGATGCCTAACACTCAGAGGGGACAACCCCCCAGACTCCCCTGTCCTGCTATTGGAGATTTCATCTCTGATGTCCCTGACTTTGCAATCAAAAAATTCTGCGAGGTCCTCACACAAAGCCTTGGAGGGAGTAATGGTGTTCACCTTGGTCAATGGGTTAAGGAACTCTTGGGTCATGGCAAACAAAGCTTTTGAATTCAAGGTTGCCATCAGAACAGATCTGGCAAGAAAAGCCGCTTTGGCTTGTTTTATTTTGACCAGATAAATTTGTTGAAGATTACAGCATTTTTCTTTCTCGATCGGGCAACCTGTCTTTCTCCATTTGTGTTCCAGCCATCTGGCCATAGAGCGCAAATCCTGGAGCTCCTGAGAAAACCCCGTTTTCAGGTGTTACCCAATGCAGAGAGCGTATTTGTCTCCGAATAAGTAGATCGTTCTGTTCGTCTTGTGCATTGTCTGGACAAAAGACAAATTTATAGAGTCAATGTTATCCATCAATCGATCACACTCCTCTACACGGTAACCTTGGAAATGGGTTGCCATGCTCTGGTAGAAGTCCTGTATTGTATATGACTGCTTGTGTACCAGAATGCCCTCTTTGATTTGCATGTTCTCAATAAAGCTGACACAGTGTTTCTTACTCAACCGTGGTGCAGGTTTTCGCAGAGATTTCAGAAAGTCTGTGAAGTCCCCACTACCAAAACGGAAACGATGTCTTGAGGTCCAAGGAACTTGGTAGGACATCTGCTTTTACAGAGACTTTGGTGCTGCAGAAAAACTTTTTTACAGCGTTTGCACGACACAACTTTTCACTACATTTCTTCTCCTTAAACTTGGCAAACACGTACCTCCACTGGACTGCCCCCGTTCTTCTGAATCCTCTCCTGTGTGTATTGGGCTGCGGCTTACAACTCTGCTCCCTGCCAGCACTTGGAACAGTAGCCATGCCATGCAGGGTTGCCATAATTCCCCCAGCCATCCTTTCACAACAGCTCAGACTGGTCTGAGTGAATTCCCCAGGCCTCTATTGTCAGGCTCATCATGGGCTGAAAAAGTAATTGAAGATGGGCATTATTTTCCAGACACAGACTTTCCCTCTCGTAAACCAACAGACTGGTTATGTCATCTTTGGAACGACTAGATCTCAGGTCATAAGGAAATGCCTCCGAATATGAAAGAAAACGCTGTTTAAGACTTATCGGGGAGTCCTGTAAACATGTCACCCGGTCAGCCCTTTTGTGCGGTTGGTTTGCATGCAAACAGTTGCCTGTATCACGACATACAAGCTGATTAGTGTTTAATTGTAGCTCCACCTCCTCCTTCTTGCCAGAGTAATTGGCAGCATTCCTAGGAACGTTTCCCACCACGCATGTGCAGTGGCCCCTTGATGAACTGCGTTTTGCATTCCAAAAACCCTTTACTGCAGGTGGGACTCAAATCCTGCTCTATTGTCTCTGAGCATGCCAGGGAGAGTGGATTTGCTACAGATCCCGAGTGAGATAGGACTATCTTTGTCTCATTATTTCATGGAAATATCCCTGTTCCATCTTACTCAGTTCGTCTCAGTCACCTACTGAATGCTATGCAAATTAGCACAGAGTTATGCAAATTGTGCTTTGCTATCCCAGAAGGCCAGTGCCTAGTGCACTGTGCTAGTGTTTTTTATTCTGCCCTGATTCCTTATCTGCATGATGAGAAATAGCTTGAAATAGTTCCTTAAATCGTGTATTTCAGTTTTCTACACTGTAACACATTGACTCCCACGCATGAAATCACTTTGGCCATTCCTGCTGCTCCTGTTGTCTCTACCCAGTTCAGCAGCCTTTCGAATATGTAAACGTGATGCAAATGCGCGCAATGAGAAAAACACTGCACTGTCTACTATTGGTGCTTTCCATGGCACACACCGTTGGCACAATCTGTGCAAAGCCTCCATTTCTCTGATTCACGGCTCACCTACCCAGTCATCAGTGTGATCCCAGACAGATGGACTGGCCCTTGCCCTGTACGTGAAAATGCCCCTTTTTGTCTGCCGCTGTTCTATTTGCATTGAGGCAACTTCCTGTGATTTCTGATTGGCCGGAAAAGGGAGTAATTAGTTAAGAGGGCGTTCCTGGAAACTATGCATATTGTGTTAAACCATGATTGAAATAAAGTATCTGCAAATTTAAAAAGGCTATTGCAATACGTGAATGTGAATTTTAAAGTACACATTGTGTACGTTAATATGCATTTAAAAAAAGTAGTAGTCATTCAGGTACTGGACTGTCCCTTTAACTTGTAATGGAACTCGATTTGCAGCACAGTGCTGCAAATCGATAAGAATACTGCAGGATATTTTGAGCAGTCATTGAAATCAAATTACAAAGCTAGACGACTGCAAAGAGTCGCACTCACATATCAATTTTCATTAAAACGTCTTTCTGTCTTGAACAAACATTATAGACCCTGACTTACAAGCGGCAAGTTTCAGGGTCTTTCCAAAAATAGGCTGAACACTGCCTCAAAATGGCAAGTAAATCAGCACACTAACCATTACTAACAGCATTAAATTCTATTTTTAAATAAGATACCACATACTAAATTTCTCAGCCTTAGGGTGACACAAATAATATTAGAAGACGTGCTGTGTAATATCTCACACCGAACTGTTTCCATCTATCAACCATTTAAAGCGTGCGATATCACCGTTTACCCGTGAAAATGAGAAACAGATAGCTGCTAGTCCGCAATGGATTGTGGGTATGCAAATTTCATAACACTATCGCTCTTTCACTGTCAAATCGGACTCCGCCTGTCTCGCTTCCCCACCCAGGGACCTTTCTACATTTAAAGGAATAATCCTACCTAGCACTTCTAAACAGTGTCTAATCTATAATAAATATACTTTCCGCCAGCCCATCTGCCGTCTTGATTATGCAAATGAGAGCTGCAATACACTTTGGGATTCCACAGGGCTTTGATGCTGAGAGCCTGTTCCAGCCAAGCTCTCACTTGCATAATCCAAGATGGCGGCCGGGCTGCTGGAAAGTGGAGCAAGAAGTTTAAAGAAGATGTAAATGCAAGTTTTTTTCGTTCATTTACTGTTTATTTATTTTTGGCAGATACTATTTATAGGTGCTAAGTGGTAGTACATCTGTAAGACTCATTTAGCACAGGGAGAAGAGAGACCCAATTTTTTTTTTAAATGGGGCAAATAGTTTTAGGGGACATCCTGAGCATTTTTCCCCCAAAAAATAAGGAAAAATGTTGCCAAACAGTGCTTTTTACAAGTCCAGTTTTACAGTTTTACCAAAGAGAGTGAACGATAGAGTGAGAGCTGTAGAGAGAGAGAGAGACATACAGGAAGAGGAAACACAGAGAGAAAAAATGTGCAATCCTCCAAAGATCTGAGGTTTATAGGGGGGTGTTTGTGTAGAACTAACCAAGCCTGAAAATTTACAGCACAAGCCAAGCCCAAGCCTGGTCGCGAGCCGAGCCGGGAGTGCAAAATTGTATTAATGCATTTGCATTTATCCATTTTAATGCAACAAAGTAGTGCGACCATGGATATGTGCAGTGCATTTATACATTGTTGCTCAAGGCTACAGTATGCAGAGCATTCACTGTGCCCTGCATATCTGAGCCCCTGGGCTCGAGCTGGGCTCTTGGAGCTAAACTCCAGACCAGCCCGAGCTGAGCCCGAGGTTGGGCTTGAGCCCAGCTCGAGCTCACTAGGGCTCTCCCAGCACTAGTGTTTTGTTGCCTGAGTCCCGCGATAACTGCGGGCTGCTGTATCTTCCTGTGTGTGCACAGGAATACAAATAAATAAATAAAATCCATAAATATCTTTCATTTAATTTGATGCATGATTACTGACACCTCATATCCTCTGTGCACAGGTACCCAGTGCTCCTGGCTGCAGCATTAGCTGTCCTGGTGCTGCCAGAGGCTTGTGACACAGTCTCCGACCCAAGAGCCAAATGCAGTCTCAGAAACAAGAACAATCTCATGAACTACTTCCGCAATGGGGACCTGATCCTGGGAGGAATCATGCAGGTGAATGTGATGTTCCAAGCAACACCTGCAAGTTTCCGTCACCCCAATGAGTTGGTAGAGTGTAACTAGTAAGTATATCTGACCACTATAAATGTATCTGATTGGGCAAACCTCTTTACTAGACGGAATCCAAGTACAGAATTCCATACTGTGCTCAGCTGGGAGGCAACATGTCATCCAGAACAATTTGTGTTAAATCAGAACCTAAACTCTTCTATAGCATTAGTAACTTGTTTTCAGCTCACTATTGTGAGGTATTTGAGGTCGTTAACGGGACCCAATCCGAACATATACTAACTACTTTGCCTTGTATAATAGGCAGAAAAACACTGTCTATATCTTGTATTTTCATGTTTTCAGAAATGAAAGAATTTCTGAAAGAATGACATTTTTTTATCTTCTGTGCAGCGGGTGGTTATGCAAATGAGGCATGGGCTGTTGTGAACTAACTTTCCCATTGGTCATGTGACTTCGGTTTGAGTGGCTGATTTCTAGAATGGAATGACGGAATTGTCCCTCTAAGAATTCTAGAA
>JAWLIA010000133.1:0-10399 GCA_034782015.1 Desmognathus tilleyi
TAGAATGCCGTGCGGCAAGCACGTGTCGTGGGCCGGCGGCGCCGTCCACTTGAAATGATGTGCGTCGAGCACGTGTCTGGAGCATGCGGTGCGCGCACCGTTCTTTGTCGGCGGCCACGTGTCGTCGCGGCTGCGGTCTTGGAATCTGCCTCCTTGTCGTGGGGCTGCACTCTGCTTGGTTCTCGTCGGCCTCTTCTAGGCTCGGCAGTGGCGGCCACGCGGTGTGTCCACCCGCTAGTCAGTATTTCGTCGTCGTTGTGTTCAGTTCTTCTCCGCCTCGTCGCCAGTGTACAGTTCTGCATGCAGTGGAAGGACGGGGGACAGACACACGTGGCTTATCATACGTATTCTTTATTGCCCTTGTTGCAGTTACAAGACGCGGGAGCTAGCCTCCCAGCGTCCTTCTCCTTCGGCTGCCGTATCACCAAGACCCTCTTCCTCCCCTGGCCCCTCCCCTTCCTCTCTCGGTCCGGGTCCTCCTCTTCCTGTCCCCCGGCTCCGGCCTGGGGACTCTTCAGGGTCCTGCAGAGTGTCCTGTGAGGACACGACAATCTCCCTGTTCAATTTTGGAGAGCAACAATCTACATATAGAGAAGAGTCCCAGCGGATGCACCTTGGTCATGCACAGTGAGTATTTTAGTTCAGAAAAACATAATTGAGCGATCATATTAAAGCTAGTAGAATTTAGATGGAACATAAAGTTGAGATAACGGTTTTGTGCTTTGAAATTCAAGGCAATCTGAGCAAGTTCTAGTCGCAGGGCACACACAGACATAGATGAGGGTACACTCAGTACTCTATGCAGTATCCATCCCTCTAGTTTTTCAAGCAGCTCCCAGCTGCGATAGCCCCATATTTCCATGTCATATAACAAAGAAGAAGAAAATTGACTATTGTAAACTTTTATGAAGGGGGCTGAGTTTCCTCCATAGTTCACGTTAAATTTATGTAGGCCAGCCACTTTTGCTTTAGCTCTTCTGGTTAAATTATCCAAATGAGTGGCCCAGGAGAGCCGTTTGGAAAACATGACTCCCAAATACTGATAGGAATCAGTATTCTGTAATACGTGGCCATCCACGGACCACTTATGCTTATTTGCCGCGTTCCCAAATTGCATAGTGAAGGTTTTGGATTTGTTGATAATCAGCCCATGGTCTGCACTAAACTTGGCCACACGGTCTAATTTCGATTGAAGACCTCTCTTAGTACGGTCAAGAATGACCAGATCATCTGCATAAGACAAGATATCAACTACAACATTCAATACCTTGGGTGGAGCAGATTTCACTTTTGCCAGTTCCGAGGGGAGATCAGCAAGGAACAGATTAAAGAGCAAGGGTGCCAATACGCACCCTTGTTTTACCCCACTCCTAGTTGGAATTTCACTGGAAACTTCTCCGTTCACTCCTAACCTTATTTTGGCCCAGGTGTCACTATGCAAAGCTTTCAAGAGAGTGAGAAGAGGAAGAGGCAGACCCCAAGCATGTAGTTTATTCCATAGTAAATCCCGAGGGATACTATCAAAGGCGGCTGTGTAGTCAATAAAGCACAAGTAAAGATGGCCTTCGTTGTTGACATATTTCTGTGCTAGGTATTCCAATGCAAAGATTAAGTGATTGGTTGAAGACCCCCGGCGAAAACCACCCTGCGTGGGATGAAGTAAATTCATGTTTTCCACCCAGCTCTCAAGACAGGAAAGAAGATATTTACCGAAGATTTTTCTAATACTGTCTTGCAATGCTATCAGCCGATAAGAGCTGGGCAGATTTTTTTAGGGCCTTTTTTGTAAATTGGAAAGTAAAGAGCGCCTTTCCACACTTTTGGTATTTCTCCCCAAGTTAGAAAACCATTGAAAATTGGGGTCAGAATACGTGCCCAACTCTCAATATTGTTACTGAATAGGGCTGGAGGAATAGAGTCCGGGCCGGGGGCCCGAGACCGACTGACAGAAAGAATACAAGTAGCAATTTCTGACCCCGTAGCGGTGCCCAGGGACCAAGAGCTAAGACATGATAGAGAGTGACAAAGAGAGAATTGGGCTGGGGTGAAGTGAGCCGTGATAAAGTTAGACCAATCCTGGCAGGATATCACTGAGGTGAATGAACATGTGTTACTCTGTGAGAACCCCTGCTCCACTAAGGCCCAGAATTTTCTGGTATCAGACTTTATAACCTCCGACATCTCAGTCCATTTGGACAATTTAAAATAATGTTTTTTACTAAGCAAATTGCGTTTATACTTTTGTTTGGCTTCTGTAATTTCTTGCCCACAGGTTATACCCTGTCTTTTTAATGCTCTGATTTTCCGACGGAGTGACCTGCGCCAGTAAACGCATTCGTTGTCGAATCCCCCTCAGGGGGCACTCACGGCCGGCACTTAGTGGTAAATGAAAAGCTAGAGCGAATAAGGTCGGTGAACCAGCAATAATAAGTGTCTGTATCATCTGCATAAAATTCTGACCGACCTAACAGAGAGAAGCCCAGGTCGCCAGGATGCAAGTTGACATCCCAGTTTAATTTCGTTCTGTTACGCAAAATCACATTCAGACTCGTTTTCTGAGTAGAATCATTTTGGGCAAAGTTCTTCAACACTAGCGTCAGACTACTGTGATCGCTCAATGATTCCTGCACTACTTTAAACTCCGAGACCATAAGCCAACAAGTGAGATTCAGGAAGCAATAATCAAGTAGGCTAGCGGAACCCCCCCGAAAAAACATATTCTCAGATATTGGAGAAACGCCCAGTTGGCCGTTCACAGGATAAATATCGTAAGTAGAAAAACAGTCTAATAAAGCAGCCGCTTTCCTTGATAAGCGTTTCTTTACATGGCTTGAATTTAACACTAGATTAGGCATAATATTGGCGAAAACATCACTATGGGGAAGTAATTCGGGGTCTAAAAGCCACAGATTAAAGTCACCACAAATATTCAAACCTGCAGTAGGGTGGGCAGAAACAATTTTATTTATATTCTTCATGAACTCATTAATATAACAGGTTTCTTTATTTAACTTGGAAGGATCCAGGTAAACATTAATCAAAATTAAAACAGAACAAGGGGACCGTGAAAAGGAAGGCAATCGAAATTTGAGAGCCAGAAAAGATTGCCCATCAAACCATTTATCAATCAGTTCCCAATTCAAGGCTGTAGAAACACACAGCATAAGGCCACCGGATGCGTGGCCATGAGTTGCTGGTACAGCGGGAACGGAAAAATTAATAAAATTATCAAAGTGCAAATCAGTAGTTAGCCAGATTTCTTGCAGAAACATTACGTCAAAGCACTTATCACAGTCTGCCCAATGATTTACTTTATTAGGGTTGGCCAGGCCGGCACAATTCCATGACATGACCTTTAAAAAAGATTGAGGAACAGATTTTGTACTAAAACACCCACCTTGAGTGTAAGCAGTGCCGGTTGAGGTAGGACTAAAATTACATGCTGCAGAACCTTGACTGGGATTTAAGTTGCTGCAAAGAGTGGCCCTAACTGATGGTGACTCAGTATTGGAAGAGCGTCGTGATAGTTAAGTGGAAGAGTTAACATTGGGACAAACCCTGTTCCCAGAATTAATTGACGTGGCTTCGTTCCCTGAGCTGGATGGACCACCCTCAACTTGCCAGGGAACCAGCTCAAAAGAGGAAGCTATTTTAGGCTGATATACACTCTGTACAAGGCCTTTTGCCCTTGAAATTTCATGAAGGGATTTAGTTATTGAGGGCATATTATAGTCCAACTCAATCCCAAATTTATTTAAGATTGATTGATTAGAGCACAGAGCGGCACAATGCAAAGAAGAGAAGGTGAAGGAGGGGGAGTAGCGATTATTATAAGAGAAACATGGAAGGTACATTTGCTCAAAACGGAACAAATCACGGGATGCGAACATATGCTGTTGAAAATTGCACTGAATTGTAACTCTACGTTAACCGTTTTAGTATTGTATCGGCCACCCCCAGAAGAAGCCCACTTCAAAGAACAACTCACTAGTCTGATCCTGACCCATCTTAAAACCAATTCAAAATTACTGGTCCTAGGTGATTTTAACTATTGGGCGCACGACCTAACTGACACTGAAGGTAGGTCATTATTAGCTACTCTTGAAGCCCTGGGGCTCTCTTTAATCTCCAACACTGCAACACACGAACATGGTCATGTCCTGGACTGGGTCCTGACCCATGGGGTGGAGACCTCAGAACTTGAAGTGGAACCCTGTATTTGGTCTGACCATTTCCTTATCTCATTTAACATCCCTTGGAAAAAGCTGGTGGCCAAATCAGTCTTTAAACGGCTGGTTCTTCCATGCCGCAACATAAAAGCAATATCCCCTATTTATTTTTCCCAAATTGTAAAACCTGAGTTGGATAATCTGGCCAATATAGGGGACATTAATGTTTTAGCTAATAAACTTAGATCTCTATTAAACAGCACTACTAATGTACTGGCCCCTGAAAAGCTCAAAATCGTCAAACCAGAAACCAAAAATAAAACGTGGTTTACTGAGGAAACCATCCAGTTACGCACTATTAAACGCAAAGCAGAAGCCATATGGCGGCGAGCCCCTAGTGTATCTTCAAAAGATGCTTACAAGTTGGCAGCAAACAACTATAAAAAAGCCATCATTGCCATGAAAGCGGAACATTTCAACGCCAGAATCTCAAATGCTCGCTCGGACACTAAAGAACTCTTTGAAATAGTGAAAGAGTTGGAAACAAAATCAATCCCCCTGAACGCCTCCCCGGTTACAAAAGACTGGTGCCAAGCCATCCAGGATGGCCTATTCTATAAAATTGAAAAACATGTTAAGATCATAAAAAGTAGAATAGCCGTTCTCCCTCCTGATACTAAAAAGGAACTAGAATTAGCAGAAAAATCGTTACCAGTCACTTGCCCCCCTTTTGTGTTCCGCCCAGTCTCTGTGGCTGAGGTTACCAAAACAGTTCTGGAGATGAAGCCCACATCATACAAAGGCGACATCTGCCCGGCGATTTTAATACAAAAATCTTTGGATGCCCTTGCCCCTATTTTAACCATTTTAATTAATTTATCGTTTTCTACTTCTGTTGTTCCCACCACATTGAAGGAATCATGGATCACCCCTATACTAAAAAAAGCTGGTCTAGATGAGGCAGATCCTATGAGCTATAGACCTATTACTAATGTCTCTTTTATTTTGAAAATTATTGACAAACTAGCCTTTTGCCAGATCCAAGAATTCCTGGAGACACATCAGTTGCTGAATCCGCGCCAGTCGGGGTTTAGACGCGGGTTCGGCACTGAGACAGCATTACTTGATCTTAAAAATTGCCTGGCAAAATTGATCGACGGAGGAAGTGCCGCGCTCCTCCTGCTTTTAGACTTGAGCGCGGCCTTTGACCTCGTCGACCACGACTTGTTAGTGAACCGTCTCAAAAGAAATTTTGCCTTCTCTGATGCAGCTGCTGATTGGGTCAGGTCTTTTCTGGGAGAAAGATCAGCCAAAGTATGTATTGGCTCAGTCTCCGCAGAACCCGCCCCTCTTGTTCGGGGCGTCCCGCAGGGCTCATGTTTATCACCTACTCTTTATAACATGTATACCTGCCCACTTTTTGACGCCCTCGAGCAAAGAGGGGTGGGTTTTACCAACTATGCGGATGACACCCAGATTTTCCTGCCATTATCGGGTGTATACAAGACTGACCTGGACCTAGTTGCTAAAACATACGAGTTCATACAAAAGTGGATGGCGATTAACATGCTTGCCCTTAACGGAGACAAAACAGAGATCCTGGTATTAGGCTCTAGAGCCAAATTGAAATCACTCTCTCCGTCATATATGGCGTTCCCAATTGAAGGATCAAGTATACCTACAGCAAAAGTTGTCAAAACCCTAGGGGTTTACTTTGATGCCAACCTTACAATGTGGAATCATGCCTTAAAGGTCAAATCCGCTTGCTCATATGTAACCAAACTGCTGAATCAGATAAAGAACTATTTATCATCTAAGAACTTGGCGAGAGTAGCCGGAGCTTTAGTGAATGCACGGCTGGATTATTGTAACGGCCTGTTTGCTGGCGCCGATAAGAAGGTGATTAATTCCCTGCAGGTTACACAGAATAGCGCGGTCCGGATTGTGACCGGTACCGCTCACCGCGAACACATCTCTGGGGCCAGAAGAAGTCTCCACTGGCTCCCAGTTGAACAGCGCATTAATTTCAAGATTGGCTCACTTGCCTTTAAATGTTTGCATCAGGATGCTCCTTCTTATCTAAGAAACACTATTAAGACCCACAATCCAGGTCGCACGCTGCGATCCTCAGGAGGAAAGTTAATCTCCCCTCCGCGCTTTAGATTAGCAACATTTGGTGGCAGATCCTTTCCCGTACAAGCTTCTTTAGTGTGGAACAAGCTACCTCCTAAACTCAGAAACAGCAGCTCCCTGGCATTGTTTAGGAAAGAGCTTAAAACTATTCTGTTTCCAGGTATTACTTAGATCATGGCCTGCAGTGGTGCTGACCTGCATATAACCCGGATATGCTCATGGATTGATTTTGTTTTCTGTTTCGGTTATGAAGAAAGGTGTGCGCTGAGGCCTGCGGGCGAGTCGCACGTAAAAGAATTATGATTGATTGATTGATTGAAGATGGTTGCTTCACCATAAATGCTCTTACAATCGGTCACAAAGTCAACTGCCACCAGGTTTTTAGATGTGATATCCTTAAGAGTTTTAATGCCTCTGCATAAGGCAAGGAGTGAACTGCGATTTAGATAATATCTATGACCTGATGAATCAACAAGTGGATGAATTGAAGTTACTTTAATGCATAAGTTAGGGTCGATCGACCGATCTGGCAAGCGGTTAATAAGAGAATCGGAGATGGAGTTAGGCGGGCGGGGCTTAGACAACCTAGTCACTGGCCCGATAGCAGTGTCCATGTAGTCGCTACATGAGTCTCGGGGAACGAAAGTAGGTGCAATAGGATTCCAGTGGTTTTGTACCAGGCCAGCTTGGCGAGTAGATCTGCTTTCTTTACTTGGGGTTATCCGAAATGGACGGCTGTTATTGCCTGTAGATTTCTTGCTGGCTGAAATAATATTAGTTGACTGAACAATCAGAGAGCCCGTAGCTTCATCTAAAGTCCTCCTACGTTTGGGGGCTGGTATAGCAGCTTCATCTACTTTCTCAGGGGAATTAAACACTTATTATCTCTGTACTAGACTGCACTGCATCCTCGCGGTCAGCTGTGAGATCTATAGCTAGTAAGCAGCTAGAAACTGTGGATATATTTTGGTGCGGTGTAAAGGCCAAATTGCTTTCTGGCAGAGGAGCATTTAGCTGCGGCAGAATAGAACCGGCACCTAAATCAACTGCTTCATACTGTGTCCCGCAGTTCGTTTTAGTTATTCTGACTTTGGCAGGAACACAGGTTAGCAATAGTTTGTGTGTGTTCTTTAATGCGTGAAGGCTATGGTCCCTTGTGTTACCCTGAGTAAGTTTTAGGTCCAGCAATGATTTTTCCAGATCATCAATTCTCCTTAATAGACCACTGATGGATTGCCTGGTCATTGAGTCCTGCTTGTTAGTAGCAACTCGCAAATTCAAAATTGCTGTAGTTAAACCTTCTTGTATTTTTGATTGATTAGTTAGAAGGGAAGAAATGTTGTCTTTTACCCAGGAAAAATCCTCAAACAGTGGTTGACTAATTAGATTCGCCCATCCAGCATCCCCTTGGGACCTCCTTACCACAGTAGAGACACAGTGTGTATCCAAGCCAGACCCTGCTTGGGACCGCCTTGCCACTGTAGAGGTACCAGGAGTCTCAATCGTTGTTCACGCAGTAGAGGCTCTCTCCTGACGTGGGGGGAGCGTAAACCAGACATCACTAGTGTGTAAAGAGTCAAGTGCCTGGACAGAGTCGTCTCTTACATAATTAGGGGATGTACTTTCAGACAGAACTGAGCAATCGTGCCTTAGGGTGATTGGTGAAATAACGGGAGTATCTAACACACTGCCGATATGGACAGAGCAGTCATCTACAGCTTTAGGATCGTTGGCCTTAGTGCTGTTTAATAAGACAGCCACATCACTATTCACAGAGACCGATAAACCTTGCTCACCCCCATTAAAGATAAAAACAGAGTTATTCATAGATAAGGAGGGAGCAGTATTAGATCTACTGGGAATTGGTGAGTGGGAAACAAGGTAGTTGGTAAGTGAGCCTTGTTTCCAGCCTGTTAAGTCAGGAAGAGTTTTAACTGGTTGTGAGCCTTTGTTCTTTGATTTTGTTACAGAACCACCAGTGTCTCTTCCCCTGGATCGTGTAATCCTCTCAGTATTGGCCTGCTGTGACATGATTGATGTGTGGCTTAGCCTAATTACAGTCACCAGTTGAGGTAGTTTAGTAGTTAGATGGAAAACCTCGTTAGACTAGTGAGCAGTTAAAATTGACAGACAAGTCTTTAGACAAATGAGAATGGAGAACCTCGCTCACCTGAACTAGAAATATGTTTGCTAATTCACTAAGCAGAAAAATTAACACAATCACTAGTCGGGGTAGTTTTAGTAGTTAAATGGAAACCTCGGTAGACTGGTGAACAGTTGAAGTGAACAGACATATTTTAGACAAATGAGAGTGAAGAGCCTTGCTCAACTGAACTGGGAGTATGTTTACTAATTCAGTAAACGAAAAAAATAATTACAATCACCAGTTGAGGTAGTTTAGTAAATAAATAAAAAACCCTTGTTGGACTAGTGAGCAATTAAGGTAAACGGACAAATTTTAGACAAACAGTTTTAACAAGAAGAGTAGTGACAGCAGTATCAACAGCCGCTAACAGGGTGGCTAAGAAAACCTTGTTGACTACTGAACAGTTCTGCAACCATGCGGTAAAGGTTACAATAGCGTGGTTTTCCAAACAGTTAATAACACAGCCTACGGCAAAAGCCAAAAAGAAAAGGAAATTGGACCACGTTAGACTAGTGGTTGACTACAGGCCGGACCTTATTAAAGTAGTAAACAATGGCATAGCACAGTTTATCAATACAAGTTTTGCAGGCTACTACACAAATAGTTGTTGACCAATGGGACTGAAAATAACAGCAGTGTAAGTTGCAGCAGTCCAGCAATAGCACTTAATGACACTCAATTACACTCTGTAGCTCTCAGTAGTGGTGGCAGAACCTAAATGTAAAATCGCAGTGAGATTATTACTGATAACTAGCAGGCCATAACCTTAGCTCAGCAGTATTAAATAGCACTTAGTAGCTGAAACAGAACCCACAGGAAAATAGCAGTGAGATTGTTATATAAAAAAAAAAAATAAGGCAGGATGTATTTTAGCAGACAGAGTCAATAAAATGTAAATTGTCCCACTGTGCAAGTTGATGTAGATGGCAGCCTTCTACTGTGGTATGTTTTCACGTCAGCTGTAAAGCTAAAATATAGCTATGCAGCCTACTGCTGTGAAAAGCATTCCCACGTCAGCTGCCAATACAAATGTCAGTCAAGCGGCCTACTGCTAAGAGGTAAAATGCACGTCAGCTGAACACAAGGATGACTATCGTTCAGCCTACTGCTGTGTGAAAACCTCCGTCAGCCGCACAGTGTTGATGAGTATTAGTAAACAGCTGTAGAGCATCAAAGACAGCAGGCTAAATGCATATGGCCGCTTGGACAGCAGTTATTAAGCAGAGCACAGTTTTAGTATTGCAGTATGAGAACTGATAGGGCTGCTAGTAGTTAGTAGATTTAAAGTTTTACTCCCTGCCTCACGGGGGACAGAGAATAATAAGTAGTACCGGCAAAGGCGTCTGCGCGTCCAAAGACGTCCTAAGACACAGCCGACTCTGTGTCTGACTCCGTGCTCTGGCGACTTCTGCTCCTACACTGCTACGATCACCGCTGTGATGTGAGGTCTTTTAAACTGTCCTTTCCGCTCCAAGGCCGGCTCACGCAAACGTGCGTTACGTCGATGCCTTCAGCCAATCAGGTGCCAGAAAACTGTCAGCCCCTGTGCTGACCGGGAAATGTAGTCCTGACGGGACCTGGCTCAGCCCACTGTCTGTCTCGCACTTTAATGCTGCAGAGAGCGGTTGCAGCTACCACCAAATGACGGAGTCCCTCCTCCAAGACCTGCCCCAGGGGGGAGACACGGAATAAGGAACAAGATGCTGAGGGTGCAAAGGTGCAAGGACGCCGTGCAGGTAAGCGGCAATCACGAACCAGTAAGTGCTGAGGATGTGCTGCACAACAACGTCCTAAGACACAGCCGACTCTGTGTCTGACTCCGTGCTCTGGCGACCGCTGCTCCTACACCGCTACCGAGGATTATATGTCTGGAGACCTTCACCCTTTTTACTGCAACATGTTGTGGATTGTGTTGCAGTTAAAGGAGGAGGAGAGGGCTCGTTGTACAGCG
>JAWLIA010000134.1:0-10384 GCA_034782015.1 Desmognathus tilleyi
AAACAAGCCCGATTGTTTCAGGTGAGGTGTCACTACCAAATATCAATACTGTTATTTCAAAACCACCTAGTGGCCCATATTGGTCATTATTTGATGGACCCCTTCACATCTAGTTTCTATCAGTAATGAATATATACATTATACGTCAGTTATGGTCAGGCGATGTACAGCACCCAAGAGCCACGAAAGTGTGCACCAGGGGCTATACAAAGCTTGATGACATATGTATTCTGGGTGGTCTCGTTAAATTCATAGACCCTAATGAAAGGCCACAATTGACAACATACATGGTGAATTAATAAAGACGATGTTCATGTCCAACATTGGCTAAAGGCTGACAGCGGATTTGTTGTTAATCGGGCGCTGCTAGCACCAGAGTGACTAAGCAGGTGCTGTGAATGCACAATGTAGTTTCACTCAGTGCCCAGAATGCAGTGCAGAACAAGCACTAGGCAAAGCATCTGTAAAACATTATTCATAAACAGTGCCTCAGAATCTGCCTGTATAAATGAGTGCCCGGATGTTAGAATATGGAAACTGGGATGTGAATGCATGCAGTATTAAAGGGAGGCTCCGGACCCTCATCACACTAACATGCATCCTTACCCTACTTGCAGAAGGAGCATGCATGTGAGATGTGGGATTCCAGAACGGCTCCATTAACGAGATATGGCCTTTTTTTCCCCTCGCTTCTGCAGGGATCATACTGCAGATTAAAAGTACTGCAGGTACGCTGTCCGGGTAAAATGTATCCCAGAATGCTGTGCACCTTGGTAGTTATGGGCGGGCCTGACGGGCCCAGTCAGGCCCGCCCATAACTACCAAATATCCAGTTTTTTATTTTTTCACATGCTGCAAGGTCGGGATTTGAACTGGTGTCCGTGCGGATGAAAGCAGTGGGCCTTTACCCACTGCGCTATCCGACAGACGCTCTGAAAAGAGCGCGACAATTTCTTTTATCTGGGAGGTAAATGGTTTGCTCATCATTCCCATACACTGTCTTTAAGGGGAAAACTTCAGGAATCAGTCAGTGCTTTGTTTGTGTATGTTTTATGCGTAGTAAAGAAACTGCATTCTCAAATGAAAATATATTAATAAATGTAAATGGAAATAAAATCGAGGGCGACTCTGGAATCTTCAGGCAGAGTGTTAGCGGTGTGAAATAGGCTGCAGCTCTCCCTCTCCCCAGGGCTTCTTACACATATGCAGATCGAGGGCACTCGATCTGCATATGTGTAGGGGGGTGCAGCACCTCTCACCTTAGACAGCTGGCCTGACCAGCTGACTAATTCCCCCCTCATCACACAACAACAGGAGCTGTTGATTAGCAGCGTCCTGGCAGCATTATTTCCTTGTCTGTTTGGGTCACGCTCGTGGTGCTCATATGTCGGGAACGCAACCTGCTGAAAGCGTGAAGGCAAACGGATGGTTAGAACCAGGTGAGAGGTGGCGGAGGTGGGGAGGGTGAGGGGGCGGGCTGACCAGGGCCTCGCAGGGCGCTGGAGTGCTGGGGGCTGAGGTGGATGGGGCGGCGGGGGCCATCATGTGTTGTGTGGTCGCCGTATTAGTTGCACTAACAACACTCGTGTGTTGTTAGTGTGGCACCGGCTGCGGGTCTGAGGTGCAGCACCGGTCGCGGGTCTGTGGTGCAGGTCTGTGGTGCGGCACCAGCTGTGGGTTTGTGGTGCGGCACTGGCTGCGGGTTTGTGGTGCGGCACCGGCTGCGGGTCTGTGGTGCGGGTTTGTGGTACGGCTCCGGCCGCGGGTCTATGGCGCATTAATTCTGGCGCAAGGTAATAACGGTGCAGCAATGCCTGCGCGCAGTAAAACTGGCATGCTGCACATGTAGCGCCTGCGGGCGACAATGGAAGAGGGGTGGGAGTGTCAAGAGATTCGAGCAGTGAGAGAGAGATCGAGAATTAGGAGGGGGTGCTGAGGCATCAAAACATTCGTATTTACAGAGTCTGGTGCAAAGTCATTGGAGGGCAATAGAGTGCTGAAACAATTCAATTTTTCTGATGTCAATAAAATCAATGTAATTGCCTTTGATAACACGTATTCATTATTGAGGAAACGATTGTTACTTTAAGTGAAGCATAATAGCAGCTCGCCATATATACAGCGTTTGAAGTTGAGCAGTCCCCCACCGCTCCCGCTCAGACTCCAATTAATTAATGGCTTGCCCGCCTTCCACTTTACAACTGGACAGTGTGGCACCCAGCCGCACAGGGTGATCGTATTTAATTGAACGCCTACGTGAACTTTTTGAACAGTTAAATAGGTCAGAACAGCATGCAAATGCATGTCATGTGTGACTTACTGTTTTTTTTTTTATTTGGCCGATATACCAATCGGTGGATGATGGTCTAGACAATTATTCCTGGTTAAAAGCAAGAGTGATTTTGCATCGTTTGTTTGTTTTCATATTATTTTAGTTGCATACTATTTTTTTTTTTTTTTTTTTAAATTTGTTTATTGAATTTTTTACCATTACAATAACAAAATAAACATACAATACTTTTTTCTATTTACATTAAAATTTGTCTACAATTATTACCAATATACATAATATCGCCTACATAAACAAACGATCTTCATATTGTGCATTTTACTCTATCTTATTACTTTTCAACAAACAAATTTTCCTTTAACAACCCATTATAAAAACCAAAATAAAGGCCATGACAACATGTACAAGGGGAGAGATAAGTGGAGTCAGCATATTATTTGATTGATACCGGGATATATGAACTGAGTTTTATGAACAGTGGTACATTGTTTTATGGCTGTAGCTCAACCAGAATCAGGGGTAAAATTTGAGACCAGTATTAGGAAATGCTTTTGTGTTTTATATTTCCTTATGTTGTAGTTTGTGTGTACCAGTAGTTCAATATAGGGGCCCAAAAGTCTTTAGGTGCACATGTCGGAGTGACCATATTCCAATATGTAGTTTCAGTATCATAATGTTTCCATAGCATATTGTTAAGATGTTTCATGTTAGGTACATTTTTAGACATCCATTTTTCTGCAATCGTTTTTTTAGCAGCCATTGCGATCATGTTAAATAATCGTTTATGTAATCCCAACAGTCCGATGTTCACGCCTAATAGCCATATCTTAGGGTCAAGCTTCAATTCACATCCTAATATCATCCTAGCTTCTGACAACACTTCAAGCCAATAGTTTTGTATCTTGGGGCAAGACCAAATCAAGTGATAAAAATCCGCTTTTATACAAGTACATTTGGGACATCTAGGGTCTCTGTCCGTATAATAACCAGCAAGTGTAGATGGTGAGTAATACATCCTATGTAGGACCTTGAATTGAACCAATTTATATCTATAATTAGATGCAATTTCTTTAATTTGTTTTCTGGCTAATAACCATTCTTCATCAAGTATTAATTCTCCTATATCTGCCTCCCATTTACCCTTTAATTTGTTCCAGTACTCGGGGATCGGTCTAGAAGTCATGGCATAAATTTCAGACACTTTGACACTGTTTTCAGTTTCTTGACAGATCAGTTTCACAACAGGGTCGTCAGGAGGGAGAAAGGGGTAATCCAATAACCATTTTTTACAAGATTCTTTAACTCTCATGTACATAAATGCGTCACATCCTTGAAAAGCTGCATGCTGTTCCAGCTCATACTGTGCCTTAAACCAGTCATCAACAAATAGATCTTTGACTTTTTTTAATCCTGCCCTTTCCAGGTATCTAATCCACCTTGGTTCATTATTTAAGGAGAGTTGTGGTATCCATCTTATATCAACCTCGCCCGCTACTTGGACTGAAGTCGTCACCCATTTTTTTGTTCTTCTCAGCGCATTTTTTGAACAATTAACCACATTTCCCCTATATGGCCTCACAATCACATCATCCTTTAAAGCCTGTTCTCTAAGGTCTTTACCTTCAATTAGCGCTCTTTCCGCCCATTTATGTGGGCGTACGTCCTGTGTGTTAAACCACCTGGCTACGAAAAAGGATTGAGCAGCATCATAATATCTCTCTAGGTCCGGTAGTGCAAGGCCTCCTTCTGTAAGTGGCTGTACCAGTACATCATGCGCTATTCTGGGTTGTTTCCCAGCCCATACAATTTGTAGAGTGTACGTGCGTAGTGTAGTGAAAAAACTCGCAGGCGGAATCACAGGAGTATTTAGAAAAACATATAAACATTTAGGTAAAACTATCATTTTCACAAGCGCAATTCTGCCTGCTAAGTCTATCAAGATATTCTTCCATTTTTCCGCTAGTGTTCCTATTTCCTCTAACAATCGTGTATAGTTTCTGATATACAGCTGTTTTTTATCCCTAGCAAAAAATATACCGAGATATTTAAAACTAGAGCTTTCTAGTATAAGTGGGCAATTAGGTTCAGGAGTCCATGTCGTGTCATTTAGGGGGAACAATATTGATTTCTTCCAGTTTATATTTATTCCAGAAACCATGCTATAGTTTTCAATCTCATCCAATAAGTGTGGTACCTGTACATTTGGATCTTGGATATATACCAATATATCGTCCGCATATAATGACACAGTTATCCTAGCTTCTGGCAATATTATTCCCATATTAATATGACGTTGTCTAAGCTTGCAAGCAAATGGCTCTATCGCCAGTGCAAATAACAGAGGTGATAGTGGGCAGCCTTGACGCACGCCCTTCTCAATAGGAAAATAGTCTGAGTAGGCACTATTTATTAATATTCTAGCTTTAGGCTTTGTGTATATAGTTTTAATCATTTTAATCAACTGTGATCCCAGGCCCATATTCGAGAGCACGGTCAATAAATATGTCCAATTAACAGTATCAAATGCTTTTTGAAAGTCCAATGAGGCGACTATTGTGTTTTGAGTGTTTTGCACTGCATCTGATATAGCAAACAGTAATCTGAGGTTATCAGTGGTGGCTCTACCATGTACAAATCCAGCTTGATCTGGGAGTGTTAAAAAAGGCATGATATACATCAGTCTATTGGCCAACACTTTAGTCAGAATTTTCATATCAGTATTTAGCATGGAGAGTGGTCTATATGAGTCTAAATTCTCTGAAGCTTTCCCGGGTTTTAATAATGACACTATAAGAGCGTCCCTGGTTGTATCAGGTAATTCTCCATCTTCGAATGCGTTAAGGTATATGTCTCTTAGATATGGTGCAAGGAAGTTACAATGTGCTTTATAAAATTCCGCTCCAAGACCGTCAGGACCAGGAGCTTTACCAATCTGCAACCCTTTTATGGCCGTTATGATTTCTTCGCTAGTAATCGGATCGTTTAATAGTTTTCTATCTATATCTGAGGCCCAAGCCAGTCGTATATCACTGAGATAATCGGCTACCTCTTCAGGTAATATTTCGGTTACATTACTATACACCTCTTCATAATAGTTCTTAAATTCTGTTAGTATTGCAGCTGTGTCTTTTAATATATTACCATCTCTATCATTTAACTGTGTTATTATAGGTGGAGAGGAATTTTGTCTAACTAGTCTAGCTAGGTATCTGCCTGGCCTAGAGCCTTCGCTATATCTCCTAGCATTTTGTTCTTTATACAAGTAGTCCAGCTCTCTTTTTGCCACAACATCATATTCCAAAAGTAAATTGGTAAATGTAATTCTATCCTGAGCCGATTCATAATTTGTCATTCTATTTGTAACTTCATCAAGTTTCCTTTCCAGTTCTTCAAGCTCTTTCCTAATAGCTTTTAATATACTTCCTTCCAGTGACATCGCCCTTCCTCTCATAACACATTTACATGCATCCCAGAGAATTGCACTCGATTCTACAGTCCCTTCATTGTGTTCAAAATAGTCTGTTAATGCTCTAGACATTTCGGTTCTATATACCAGGTCATTATAAGCTCTAGGTTTATTCCTCCATATATATGTATTACTAAACGCTGTTCTTAATGAAAATTCCAACATAACAGGAGAGTGGTCTGACCATGTTCGTGGAAAAATATTCACTTCTGATACACAACCATACAATTTGCTATCAATTAAATAACCATCTAACCTAGTATGCAGATCATGCACTGTAGTGTAGTGCGTGTAACCCCTAACTCCTGGGTGCCACAATCGCCATGCATCCACCATGTCATATATTCCCATCTGTTCTATCCATCTGCGTGCTGCTTTAGGAGTGGCTCTATTTGCCCCTTTAGATCTATCTATATTGTCATCAAAAGTAGTATTGAAGTCACCTCCTATACACCAGTGATAATCAGGGAAACTCATACATTGCATAAGAACAGTATTAACATATTCTGGATCATCAACGTTTGGGGCATAGCTATTACAAAAAAGTACATTTATACCATTTATTTCACCAGCCAACAGTATCCATCTGCCTCCGATATCAGCTCTCGTTGCATGTAGTCTAAAGGGGAGATGTTTACGCATAAGAATAACTACACCTCTAGCATATTTAGAATACGCCGCACCTCCCCTTGAGCCTGACCATCTAGGTAACATTTTATCATGAGCTTCTTTTAAGAGATGTGTTTCCTGTAACATCAAAATATCTATATTCTGGCGTTCTGCATATCTCCCTATTTTCCTAATTTTCATGGGGCAATTCAAACCTCTCACATTCCAGGTCATTATTCTCATCTTCTCAGCATGTCTATTACTCATAGTAATATTTATTCATCATAGACTTCCCGGGGTCAAAAATAAAAAACCCTATTTCACTTTGTCTATAGCTCCATTCACTTTCTCCCTTCCACAGCTCATGGCCAAAAAAAAGAAAAAAAAAACTAACTACATAAAAAAAGAAAAATAAAAAATCCCTTCCCGCCCACACTAGATATTCCCCCAACTTACATCCAGTGAAACCCTTAATGTCTACTTCACACAAACCAAGATTCATACCAAAAAAAAAACCCAACACCAAAAAAAAAATACACTCATACATAACAAATGCAATCGCTTAAGGGGGGAGGCCATCGCGGCTGCAATAGTTTTACATGTCTAATATACATCGTCTGCATATTGCCAGAAGAGGGAGCCGCCCTCACACTTCAACCCTAAATACCAAAAATCAGGGGCCCATCCTTATTGATACTGTAAAATAATATTACTAGTATATTTTCAAGAGCCACCCATAGCTAAAGATAATCTGCTTTCCTCCGTCATGTTGTTGATTGACAAGGGAGCTTCACCAGTTTGTCCTCTTTGTCTGGGTTTAGCCCTAGATAGGCTCGGCGGTCGACGTTGTATCTCTCCAATATTGTCCAATATAAATGTCTCAGCAGCTGATGGACTATCAAAAAACCAAGTTTTTTCATTGTATACTACTCGTAGTCTCGCTGGATACATCATTGAGTAAGGGACATCTTTACTTCTTAGTGTATTTTTAACGTCCAAAAAAGCACGTCTAGCACTCTGCACAGCCATTGTAAAATCCGGGTAGATAGAAATTCTAGAGCCTTGGTATCTCAAATCGCCTTTCTCCCGTGCAAGTTTCAAAACAGCATCTCTGTCTCTATAGTTAAGAAGCCGCAGGATGATGGGGCGAGGGGGAGCCCCCGCCGGGGGTTTGGAAGCTGGAGTTCTATGAGCTCTTTCCACTACAAACATGTTTGAAAGACCTTCCGTGCCGAGTAGGTCACGTAGCATCATTTCCATCAGTGGTTCTAAAGGTCTAGCAGTATGCGTTTCGTCAAGCCCAAGAATTCGAATATTATTTCGTCTCGATCTCGCCTCCAAATCATCCTGCTTGATTTTCATACTTGCAATAGATGTTTCAGCTAGCTTAAGACGTGTAGTAAGATTAGCAACGGCAGATTCAGTATCACCTAGTCTCTGCTCACTTTGTTGTGCTTTTGTTTTCAATGCATCTACCGCTGTTTGTAAACCAGTAAGACAGGTTCCATGGACGTCAAGCTTATCATTTATTTGAGCAATCCCTTTTTGGAGCTCTGCAAACATTTTTTGCACTGTATCAGACAAAGTGGATTCTGCTATGGGCAACGGTGTTCGGGGTGAAGCGCCCGTGTCACCCGAAGCCTTATATTTATCCATTTTCGTTTGTATCGATGTATCTTTCTTCGGCGGCATCATGAAAAAGAAAAACCAAAACTATATGTTATAGTTACACAAAAAGAAAACAGCGTCCGACTCGTGTTCTGTTTTCTCTAGTTCGTGGCCTCGTATGGCGTCAGTCGCCAGTTCTCTTCACATGCAGCAAGGACCGTGTAGTCAGAGGTTTGCTCTTTGTTCCCCTAGTAACGATGCCGCCATTTTGTTTGTCAATACTCTGCGCTTTAAAATGATCACAGAACGATTCAATGTTCATGCAACTCCATTGTTTTTCACAGCAATACAGCAGTCTTCAATGTAAAAGAATTATACGTTTTATTCCGCCTAGCGAATGTTTTCATGGCGTTTCCAGCCCAGCATACAGTTCGTATTTTAACAGGTGAGGGGGGGGGGGGGTCACGGGGAGGGCCCAGAGCATGATAAGCCCCTCCAGCTAGGGCCACGGCAAAATTTTCAGCCCGATGGGGCTACAGAGCGAGCGGGCGGAACAATCCGCTCCCGTCGGCCCTTCCTGGGCAGAGCGACACCTGGAGCCCCGGCAGCCACACCCCACGCGGGCCGACGACAGCGCACAAGCCCTACGGCTCGAGCCCTCCCGTCCGTCCCACGAAAGCGTAACCGCTAGGGTCCCCAGTACTCTCCCGAGGCTTTAGCAATTATGTTAGCGCCTAGCTGGGTGCCCCGTTCCTGTCTCCCCTCACCTCATCCGTCCGCCATCTTTTTCGGAGCGTCACACATGGAGAGCCATGAAACGCCTTAAATCACCGTCTTTCAAGGCGCAAGTCGCATCTTTTGTTTCAGCAGGTTATCGGGCGGCATAAAATGCGGGTTTCGTGTCAAGGCAACCGCATCCTCCGCGGCGATGCTGACGAGTCGAAGCGCCGCCACGAGAGCCTCACATGAAGGCGGCCATCTTGCTCGCCGTCGCCACGCCCCCTCCATTAGCCATTTTCTTAACCTGTTATTGCAGCTGTGACAGATTCACATACTGCTCAAATCTATTCACCAATCATTGCTGCTTTTCCTCTGCAGCAACACGTAACACGGTTTACTATTGATTTGATGATTGCATCAGCTTTGAACTTTTGAACTTTGAACTTTGAAAGAAAGACTAGAATCGGCAAGCAAGTCGTTAGTACATTCAGATGTGATTCTATGCAAACAAACTTTTAGTATTTCCCTGCTTGCATCCAGATTGATTATTTACTAAGATGCTTCTAGCAGGTGCACTCAGTTTGCTGCATTCTGCTTGGAGAATATTTGCAGAGAGGAGCTCTTCCCTCCTTTCTGTTTTCCTGTGGAAAAGAACTAGCATTTTCACAGCATAGCTGTACCCATTTGGTGCTATTATATTGTTCTGAGTTGTGCTTGCTATATATCAAATAGGTAGGTAAGTTACATTTGATTTCTAATTTAAATGCAGAATACATAAATCAACTTTGTTCTTGTGTGCTGTATGTGTACTTTTTGGCACTTCATATCTTTGCCATAAATGTCAAGCTTTCTTTCCTTTCTAAATTATTATGCTTACAAAACTAAACCTCTACATGTTTCCATGACATATTACAAATGCACTTTTTTGTAGACTGTGGTACAGAAGTCATGTTGTATAGTGTTTAGTTGAGGTCTGTCTAACAGTTCCTTTATACAGTTTTAAGTCATCACTTCTTTCAAAACACTCCAGAAGACTGTTCTTATTTACTTTGGCTCTCATATGAGTTGTGAAGAAAGCAGAAATCCTCCTAATGAAGTTTAAAAAAAATAATTACTACTACAGGCAAAAATGAAAAATAGCCTTTGTATACACTTCTAAGCTCTCTGTTTCTGTCACCTTTATTTATGTAGCCTCCAATTATAACCTTTCCTTTTTATGGTTCATGTGTAATAAAATTATTGTCAATTTAGGCCTTCTAAATATGTAAGCTGCTATCTGTGCTCGGCACTTTGTACTTGCTATAGTGTCCTGTGTACATGGCTAAGATTATTTGCAGCTCATGTCTTTCATATATCTTTGGATTTCTCCTGCATCCTACTGAGTCTACATTCTATGTATGTCACGTTTGGATTCTGTAGAAAGCAGAAATGTACAAGGTTAGCATTGTCAATGCCAGTAGTGTTTTCCTTTCTCTCAATCCAACGCTAAGCTGGTTGGTATGGATAGTAGGGAGCAAGTTTGATTTTCAGTTATATTGGATGTAGGATTTCACCAGATTTAATTTTTCACTAAATATATATTATAATGTGCAGTATATGGGAAAAAAACATATGGACTGTATTGCTGTGTATTGGCCCTGAATCAGTAAGGAATTGTGTTTGCTTTATGTATTTTCGCTGTTTAAGTCATG
>JAWLIA010000135.1:0-10364 GCA_034782015.1 Desmognathus tilleyi
ATATCTGCGGTCTGGGAAGACTCTTGTTTTAGGCGTTTCAATCTGTCAATGGCAGGACGGATTGGCAATGTCTTCTTCTTAGTAGACCGCAGATATGGCCGTTCTTCCCCTGTAGCCAGAACTGAATTGAAGTCAGGGCTGGCCCCAAAGGACTAACAGCAGTTCCAGGGAAAAACCTGAATTAGGAAGAAAAAACCCTTGAACAGCACTGGAATAATGTTCACGATAGATCACTGTAACAGTCTATGGCAATGCTAGTTGTAGGAGAAAAAACATCCAACAGCAAGTATAGAATCACAGTGTGCTGGGTACTCCCTGAATAGAATGGATGAACAGGGAGCAATGGAGCGTTGCAGAGGTACTGAAGATCACAGGAGCCAGGATTCGATAATTCAGCAGAGAAGCGGCGAAGTAGCACTACACCAAACACCGGAGCGTTGAAACGCAACTTGTAATAGTGTCCGCCCCTTATATACTACTCACAATTGGATATCCCGATCACATGCTACTGGCGGACATCTTGGAATGGGCTGATTACGTGCAAAACAGGCATCGTAGTAGGATTCCTTCCTTTTCCAAAATGGCCGCCGCGTAACCCATGCCCACTGCGTGATGGCTCCGCCCCCAAAGGACCCGGGCTCAGCATGGGCTTTCCTGACCTGTTGTACGTACTGTTGCAAACCACGACTGTTGTCGAGGACACTCTGAGGCAAGGGAACACCCCCGCATGCCGGGGAATGCAGCACGCTGCGCGCAGGGCGAAGGAGTCGCGCGCGCGCAATCGGACCCGGACCAGCAGAAACACCTCCCACAGAATCAAGGACCGGCGTGGAGACGCGGACGGCAGCGCCGGACCCACACAGCAAAGGAACGGTAGGTACCAGCTGCGTTACACTATGCCCCCTCCCGGGGGCACCGGGTTTAGCAGGATGGAGGCGATAGAAGTCGCGCAACAAGCGAGGAGCATTAACATTCCGCGCGGGTTCCCAAGTATGATCCTGCGGACCATATCCTTTCCAGGCTACCAGATACTGAATACCCTTACCCCTGATCCGGGCATCTAATATCCGTGCAACTTCAAAAACGTCAGACCCTGAAATAGGAGGTGGAGGTATGAGCTTGGAACGGTGAGGACAAGCCACATAGGGCTTGACAAACACCACATGGAATACAGGATGGACTTTCCATGAGCAAGGAAGTTGTAGTCTAACTGCATGGGTGCCAATCTTTTGCAAGATACGAAAGGGGCCGTAATAACGTGGTGCTAACTTCTTGGAACCGAAGGATATAGGCATGTTACGGGATGACAACCACACCCTTTGTCCCACCTGATAGTCTGGGGCCTTACTACGTTTCCTATCGGCTACTGTTTTCATGTGCGCTTTAGCCTTCTGTAACTGTATATGAGCTCTCTGATGGGCCTGTTGTAACAAGCGTAGTCTCTCATCTACTGCTGGCACTCTTTGTCTGATTTGGGCCACTTGGGGAATGGCACAAGGATGGGTACCGGTGGCCAGATAAAAAGGGGAAAAGCCTGTAGAGGAATGTACTGAGTTGTTGTATGTAAACTAGGCTATAGGCAATAACTGGACCCAATTATCCTGAGCCAGAGAAGTGTAACTCCTCAGATATACCTCCACAGTGCGATTCACTCTTTCCGTTTGACCGTTAGTTTGAGGTCTGTACCCGGATGACAAGGCTCTATGAATGGCAAGTTGTTTACAGAGGTGATTCCAAAAATGGGCAGTGTATTGTGGTCCACGGTCAGACACTATCTTACTAGGTAGTCCATGTAGTCTATAGATCTCTTTTATAAAGATGTGAGCTAGGTCACTGGCTGTGGGAAGTTGCTCTAACGGTGTCAGATGTATCATTTTGGAAAATGAATCTATCGTAACCATTATTACAGTGCATTTCTCCGAACAAGGGAGACACGTTATGAAATCAGTGGCTATATGTTGCCACGGTCTATCTGGCACTTCCAAAGGTCTCAAAAGACCAGCCGGTTTCTGGTTACTGTCCTTCATCTGAGCGCAGATTGGACACTGACGAACATGTTCTTGTACGTCCGTTGACAGGGAAGGCCACCAAAAGAAACGAGTGAGAAGTTCTGTGGTTCCCTTGACTCCTTTATGTCCTGCGGTTGGTGCCTCATGGAACTGTTCGAGAGCCATTTTTCGGAATTGGGTTGGAAGGTACAAGGCCCTGTTTTTAAAGATTAACCCATCTTGTACTGTGAATGAAGCAGGTGCGGACTGTACTCGTCTGCAGATCTCTTGGTCTTTCTTGATAGTGGCCTTGACTTGTTCCTGAAATACGGTATAGATGATCTTCTTTCCTGATAGTATGGGGCCGGGTTTTTGTTCTTCGATGGGTTCAGGTTGATGCATTCGAGATAGAGCGTCTGCGACCACGTTCTTGGTTCCCGGTATATATGTAATACGGAAGTCGTATTCTGCAAAGAAAAACGCCCAGCGGGCTTGGCGACTGTTTCTACAGTCAGCATTATCCAGTAACTGAAGGTTTTTGTGATCTGTTCTAATTTCTACTTGGTGTCTGGCTCCTAATAGATATTGTCTCCATTGGACACACGCCTCTCTTATAGCCATTAACTCACGTTCAATAACTGAGTATCGCTGTTCGGTGGGACTACGTTTTTTTGAAATGTAGGCTACAGGATGCTCTTGACAGGTTTCAGGGTCTTGTTGGATTAACACTGCTCCAATAGCAGATAATGAAGCATCGGTTTCGACGACAAATGGTAGTGCATTGTCCGGATGTCGCAGTACTGGTGCGGTACTGAATGTTCTTTTTAGTGCCTGGAAGGCTTCTTCTGCCTGTTGACTCCAACCTAAGAACCCATTCTTTTGTAACAATGTGGTGATGGGTGTTACGATTTTGGAAAAGCCCTTGATGAATTGCCTGTAAAAATTAGCTACCCCCAGGAAACGCTGTATTTGTTTCACTGATGTAGGAGAAGGCCACTGTAAGATGGCTTGAACCTTGCTAGGATCCATCGAAACACCGGAATGGGATAAAATGAAGCCAAGGTATTCTACTTGTTCCTGGTGAAAACAGCATTTATCTGGTCTGGCATATAGTTGGTTGTCCTGGAGACGTCTCAATACATTCAATACATGTTGCTGGTGTTCCTCCATAGAACTGGAATAAACTAATATGTCATCGAGGTAGACCACCACATATAACTGTAGGATATCGGAAAAAATTTGATCAATGAAGCGTTGGAACACTGAAGGTGCGTTGGACAAACCGAATGGCATAACTTGATATTCATAATGGCCAAACGGTGTTCTGAAGGCCGTCTTCCATTCGTCTCCTTCCGCTATGCGTAGCAAATGATATGCGTTTTTTAGATCAATCTTTGTGAAGATAGAAGCGGTTTTAACAGAATCCAAGATATCCTTAATCAAAGGAAGAGGATAACGATCCTTTACTGTAACTTTGTTGAGTCCACGGTAATCAATGCAGGGCCTAAGGTCCCCTGTCTTCTTTTGTACAAAAAACAAAGATGCCCCCGCGGGCGAGCGGGAATGTACTATTAATCCGTTACGAAGGTTTTCGTCAAGGTATTTCCTCAATACTTCTTTCTCATGTTCTGACAGGGAATACATTCTTCCAAACGGCACTACCGCATTAGGTATAAGATCAAGTCTGCAATCTACTTCACGATGAGGAGGTAGGTCTTTAATCTCAGGTATGGTAAACAGTTTTTCCATCACATGGTATGCTTCTGGTACTTTCTCTAACGTGGCCAACATATTAGACACGCAGGTCACAGGTTGCGGCATGACCCAGGGGCTATCTGGGTGCAAGCATTGATGACGACAGAATTCAGAACCTAGAAAGAGAGTGGAAGCCGCCCAGTTAATATAGGGATTATGTCTCCTGAGCCATGGCATCCCCAGAATAATTGGAAACCGAGGTGAGGCTATGAGATCCAGAGTTATGGTTTCATGATGTTTCCCAATCAGCAAGGAAACAAGAGGAGTTTGCTGACTAACAGGTCCTGAGGATAGTGCAGACCCGTCTACGGATTCCATTGGTTGGATGGAGTCCTTGGCCACTGAGGGGATCTCGTGTTTATTGGCCCAGGCTATATCCATAAATACCCCACATGCTCCGCAGTCGATAAGAGCCGAGGTCTCATACGTCTTGTTCCCATATGCTAGCATGGTCTGGACCAAAATCAGGGTGGAGTCCGCTGGGCTTTGACATGTTGATAAGGTGGGAAGTGGTTTCATTCCGCTTGTCTCATCCTTCCCTTTCGGAAACAAGCGCTTTAGTTTTCCGCTTTCCTGGGGGGCTTTATTGGGCAGTCTCTCAGTAGGTGTCCCTTCTCTCCACAATACAGACACAATCCTAAAGCACGTCGTCTACGTCTTTCTTCGTCGGATATGGGGCCTCGCGCTACTCCTATTTGCATTGGTTCTTCTCCGGGTACTTCAGACTTAGGATTGTTGGTAAGTGTGCGCGTGCCAAACGAGTGGGACCATGTATTCCTGTCTTTACGTTTCTCGGTTCTGCGCTCATTAACTCGATGGTCGATTTGTAGTAGGAGAGTAACGAGCTGATCAAAGGTTGTTGGCCTAGCCACTCGTGCTAACTCGTCTTTTAGGTCCTCTCTTAGTCCTTTCTTTAACAAGGCATATTGTACATCTTCAGCCCACGCTGCTTCGGTAGCCAGGGCCTTAAATTTCATAACATAGGTCAGCAGGTCCATAGAACCCTGTCTGAAGTCAAGCAAAATATCTTCAGCGGCGTTCTTTGCATTGGTCTGTTGGAACATGGCTTGTAACGCCTGTACAAATTGGTCTTTATTAGGAAGAAGAGGACTATCTGCCGTGACTAAGGGTACCGCCCAAGACAAGGCATTTCCAGAAAGGTGACTAATAATAAAGCCAACCTTGGTTTTATCATTTGGAAAAAGTTGTGGCTTAAACGTGAAATGAATCAGGCACATATCCAGGAACTCTTTTAGCTTACTGGGATTTCCATCAAATTTAATCACTGTACCCGCCAGGGGAAGGTCAAGGTTCCTAGAATTTACCACTTGTCTGAGATTGGCATTTTCCTGTGATAGCGTCTGGACTTGTACTGTTAGGGTATTGAATGCGTCTACCATATCCTGGTAATTGGCCATATCTGCGGTCTGGGAAGACTCTTGTTTTAGGCGTTTCAATCTGTCAATGGCAGGACGGATTGGCAATGTCTTCTTTTTTGTAGACCGCAGATATGGCCGTTCTTCCCCTGTAGCCAGAACTGAAATGAATTCAGGGCTGGCCCCAAAGGACTAACAGCAGTTTCAAGGGAAAAACCTGAGGTAGGAAGAAAAAACCCTTGAATAAACACTGGAATAATGTTCACGATAGAGCACTGTAATAGCCTAGGGCAATGCTTGTTGTAGGAGAAAAAACAACCAACTGATAGAATAGTATCACAGAGCGCCAGGCTACTCCCTGAATAGTATGAATAAGCTGAGAGCTGAAGCGTTGCAGGGGTACTGAAGATAGCAGGATACCAGGACTCGATCCTTCAGCAGAGGAGCGGCGAAGTAGAACAACACCAAACACCGGAGCGTTGAAACGCAACGTGTGGAGGTGTCCGCCCCTTATATACCACTTATAATTGGATACCACGATCACGTGCTACTAGCGGCCATCTTGGACCGGACTGGTTACGTGCAAAACAGGAACCGTAGTTGGGTTCCTTCCTTTCCCAAAATGGCCGCCGCGTAGTCCAGGCCCACTGGGCGGCGGCTCCGCCCCCAAAGGCCCCGGGAACAGTAAGGACTTCCCTCACCTGTTGTATGTATTGCTGTATACCATAACTGTTGTTGTGGGTATTCTGTATTAAGGGGGAACCCCTGCATGTTGGGGAATGTAGAATGCTGTACGTAGGGCGAGGGACGCGTGAGCGCGTAACAGGACCTGCACCGTCCTGCGGAGCTGGAACCGGACTGGTAGAGGTACCACTTCCAGACTCAGGTATAGATGTGGTAGCGCGGATGGCAGTTACCAGCCGCGTTACACTATGCCCCCTCCCGGGGGCACCAGGTTTAGCAGGATGGAGGCGATAGAATTAACGCAACAAGCGAGGAGCATGCACATTACGCGCGGGTTCCCAAGTATGATCCTGCGGACCAAAACCCTTCCAGGCAACCAGATATTGAATACCCCTACCCCTGACCCGGGCGTCCAATATCTGTGCCACTTCAAATATGTCAGACCCTGAAACAGGAGGTGGAGGAATGAGCATGGAACGGTGAGGACAAGCTACATAGGGTTTGACAAACACTACATGGAACACAGGATGGACTTTCCATGAGCAAGGAAGTTGTAGTCGAACTGCATGAGTACCTATCTTTTGCAAGATGCGAAAAGGGCCGTAGTAACGTGGTGCCAATTTCTTGGAACCAAAGGTAATAGGCATGTTACGGGATGATAACCATACCCTTTGTCCCACCTGATAGTCTGGAGCCACACTGCGTTTCCTGTCGGCTACTGTTTTCATGTGAACTTTAGCCTTCTGTAACTGTATATGAGCTCTATGATGTGCCTGTTGTAACATACGTAGTCGATCATCTACTGCTGGCACTCTTTGTCTGATTTGTGCTACTTGGGGAATGGCACAAGGATGAGTACCGGTAGCCAGGTAAAAAGGAGAAAAGCCTGTAGAGGAATGTACTGAGTTGTTGTATGTGAACTCGGCTATAGGCAATAGTTGGACCCAATTATTCTGAGCTAGAGAAGTGTAACACCTCAGATACACCTCCACAGTGCGATTCACTCTTTCTGTCTGACCGTTGGTCTGAGGTCTGTACCCAGATGACAATGCTCTATGAATGGCAAGTTGTTTACAAAGGTGATTCCAAAAATGGGCGGTGTACTGTGGCCCACGGTCAGACACTATCTTATTGGGTAGTCCATGTAGTCTATAGATCTCCTTTATAAAGATGTTAGCTAGTTCACTGGCTGTAGGAAGTTGCTCTAATGGTGTCAGATGTATCATTTTGGAAAATGAGTCTATCGTGACCATGATTACAGTGCATTTCTCCGAACAAGGGAGACACGTGATGAAATCAGTGGCTATATGTTGCCATGGTCTGTCTGGTACTTCTAAAGGTCTTAAAAGACCCGCCGGCTTCTGGTTACTGTCTTTCATTTGTGCGCAAATTGGGCATTTGCGAACATGTTCTTGTACATCTGTTGAAAGGGATGGCCACCAAAAGCAACGGGCGATGAGTTCTGTGGTTCCCTTGGTCCCTTTATGTCCTGCCGTAGGTGCATCATGGAATTGTTCGAGAGCTATCTCTCGAAATTGTGTTGGAAGATATAAGGCCTTGTTTTTAAAAATCAATCCATCTTGAACTGTGAAAGAGGCAGGTTCTGACTGAACTCGATTGATTATCTCTTGATCTTTCTTGGTAGCTTCCCGGACTTGTTCTTGGAATACGGTGTAGATGATCTTTTTTCCAGCAAGAATGGGACCGGTGATTTGTCCCTCGACGGGTTCTGGTTGATATATTCTAGACAGAGCGTCAGCGACAACATTCTTTGTTCCAGGTATATAAGTAATACGGAAGTCATACTCTGCAAAGAAAAATGCCCAGCGGGCTTGACGACTGTTTCTACAGTCAGCATTATCCAATAGCTGCAGGTTTTTGTGATCTGTTCTGATTTCTACTTGATGTCTGGCTCCTAGTAGATATTGTCTCCATTGGACACATGCTTCCCTTATAGCCATTAACTCTCGTTCGATTACTGAGTATCGTTGTTCGGTGGGGCTCAGTTTTTTTTATATGAAGGCTACAGGATGTTCTTGACAGGTCTCAGGGTCTTGTTGTATTAACACCGCTCCTATAGCAGACAACGAGGCATCGGTTTCGACTACAAATGGTAGTGCATTGTCTGGGTGGCGCAACACTGGCGCGGTACTAAATGTTCTCTTTAATGACTGAAAGGCCTCTTCAGCCTGATGACTCCAACCTACGAAACCATTCTTTTGTAACAGAGCTGTGATTGGCGTTACGATCTTGGAAAATCCTTCAATGAATTGCCTATAAAAATTTGCTACCCCCAGGAAGCGTTGTATTTGTTTTACTGACATAGGTGACGGCCAATGTAGGATGGCTTGAACCTTTTCAGGATCCATTGAAACACCGGAAGACGATAAAATGAAACTAAGGTACTCTACTTGTTCTTGGTGAAAACAACATTTATCTGGTCTAGCATATAGTTGATTGTCTTGGAGACGTCTCAATACACTCAGTACATGTTGTTGGTGTTCTTTTAATGATCTGGAATAGACTAGGATGTCATCTAGATAGACCACAACATATGACTGTAGAACATCGGAAAATATCTGGTCTATGAAACGTTGGAACACTGAAGGGGCATTGGACAGACCAAAGGGCATTACTCGATATTCATAATGACCAAACGGTGTTCTGAAGGCCGTTTTCCACTCGTCTCCTTCTGCTATGCGTAGCAAATGATACGCGTTCTTCAGGTCAATCTTGGTAAAGATAGAGGCGGTTTTGACGGAATCCAGGATATCCTTAATCAGAGGAAGAGGGTAACGGTCCTTTACTGTAACTTTATTGAGTCCACGGTAATCAATGCATGGTCTAAGGTCTCCTGTTTTCTTCTGTACAAAAAACAAAGATGCTCCTGCGGGAGAGCGAGAGTGGGCTATTAAGCCGTTACGTAGATTTTCGTCCAGATATTTCTTCAACACTTCTTTTTCATGTTCGGAAAGGGAATACATCCTTCCGAACGGCACCACTGCGTTTGGTACAAGGTCAAGCCTGCAATCTACTTCACGATGAGGTGGTAGTTCCTTGATCTCAGGTATTGTAAACAACTTTTCCATTACATGGTATGCCTTTGGTACTTTCTCTAAAGTGGCTACCATATGAGACATACAGGTCACTGGTTGCGGCATGACCCAAGGACTGTCAGGGTCCAAGCATTGATTACGGCAGAATTCGGACCCTAGAAAAAGCGTGGAAGCCGACCAGTTAATATAGGGATTATGTCTTCTGAGCCACGGCATTCCCAGAATTATAGGAAACCTTGGTGATGCTATGAGATCCAAGGTAATTGTTTCATGATGTTTACCAATCAACAAAGACACAAGAGGTGTCTGCTGGCTAACAGGCCCCGAGGATAGTGCAGATCCGTCCACCGATTCCATAGGTTGGACGGAATCCTTGGCCACTGAAGGGATTTCGTGCTGTCTGGCCCAGGTGATATCCATAAATACACCACAAGCTCCACAATCAATGAGGGCTGAAGTCTCATAGGTATTGTTTCCACAAGCTAACTTGGTCTGGATCAGGATCAGGGTGGAGTCTGCTGGACTTTGACACGTAGATAAGGTGGGAAGTGGTTTCGTTCCGCTTGTCTCGTCCTCCCCTTTCGGAAACAAGCGCTTTAGTTTTCCGACTTTCTAGGTGGCTTTATTGGACAGTCTCTCAGGATGTGTCCTTTTTCTCCGCAGTACAGACACAACCCAAATGCACGTCGTCTGCGTCTTTCCTCTTCGGATATTGGCCCACGGGCTACACCTATTTGCATTGGTTCTTCTTCTACTTTTTCGGACTTAGGGTGGTTGGTAGGTGTACGAGTGTCGAAAGATCGGGACCATGTATTCTTGTCTTTACGCCTCTCTGTTCTGCGTTCAGTAGCACGATGGTCGATTTGGAGAAGGAGAGTAATAAGCTGATCGAATGTTGCTGGTCTAGCCACACGGGCTAACTCATCTTTCAGGTCTTCTCTTAATCCCTTTTTTATCAAAGCATATTGTACATCTTCAGCCCAGGCCGCTTCAGCGGCCAAGGCCTTGAACTTCATCACGTAAGTCAGTAGGTCCATGGAACCCTGTCTGAAGTCTAGCAATGTATCTTCAGCAGAGTTTTTTGCATCAGTCTGTTGGAACATAGTTTTTAATGCTTGGGTAAAGAGACCTTCATTGATAAGTAGCGGGCTGTCTGCCGTCACTAAAGGAACAGCCCAAGACAAGGCATTTCCAGAAAGGTGACTTATGATAAACCCAACTTTGGTCTTATCTGTCAGAAAAAGTTGTGGTTTGAATGTAAAGTGAATTAAGCACATATCCAGAAATTCCTTTAATTTACTGGGGTTTCCGTCAAATTTGGCTACTGTACCAGCTAGGGGCAGATCAAGATTTCTAGAATTGACAACTTGTCTAAGTGTGGCATTTTCTTGTGCTAGAGTCTGTACTTGTATCGTTAGCGTATTGATTGCATCTACCATATCCTGGAATTGGGCCATATCTGCGGTCTGGGAAGACTCTTGTTTTAGGCGTTTCAATCTGTCAAT
>JAWLIA010000136.1:0-10348 GCA_034782015.1 Desmognathus tilleyi
GTCCATTCGGTCCCTAGCTGGCGAAAAAAAAGGAAACACACACACACACGCAGAGGACTGTCTTCACAAAACTTACTGTTCCTAAAATCAAACTTTCCACCTTTGGTGGCAGAACTTTCAGTTTCCAGGCCCCAACTATCTGGAACAGACTCCCGCTCGAAGTTAGATCTATCACTCCTTTGGAAGAGTTTAATAAGGCCCTAAAGACCTTACTATTTGAGGTCACTTGACTCCCCCATTTTAAATGTTGATCTGTTGTGACGTTGTTGCTGCCTCTTGCTTTTGTTGTGTCGACTTGGTATTTTGTGTGCTGAGGCCTATGGGCGTTGCGCACATTAAATCACTAAAACTAAAAACTAAACTAAGGCCATTTTGCCTTGGCGAGTATAATGCTGTACATTGATGTCTTATGCCATAACTATTCAAGAAATCTTCCATTTCCTTGGAAACAAATTGCACTCCATTGTCCGAGACTAATTCCAATCATACGCCTTCTTGTAAAAACAACTCCTTAAGTGCTTTAATGACAACTGACGTATTAACACTCTGTACTTCATAAATCACAGGCCATTTACTCATGTAATCAACCACTACTCTAAAATACTTGGTTAAACCCAATCCCTGGATTGGTCCCATAATATCTATAGCTAACTTCATCCACGGCTTCTGAGGTAAAGGAATAGACACAACAACTTCAGGTACATGCTTGTGCGACTTGTCGCTTTGTGCACACATAACACAATCACGAACAAACAACTCCACCAACGCATCCATGGCCGGCCACCAATAAGAATCCCTTAACCTTTTTTTAGTTCAATATCGGCCTAAATGTCCCTCATGGGCCAAAACAACTAGCCTTTCCCTCTACTTTTCTGGAGGAACTATTCTCTTATCTCTAGTAATGATATCTCTAACACAGTCAGTTGCTCCCTCACCTCCCAAAACGTTTTGCAATCATCCAGGAGATCACATTTCAGGTTAAGCCAACCTTCCACAATCAGTGTTTTCAAATTTGCATATACCTGATCTGTGTTAGCAGCCTTCACCCACTCTTCTTTTACTAACCCCAAACTTTTTATTGAGTATACTGGTTCCTACCATTCACTCATCACATCCTCTTCAAGTGCTTTGTCAGGTTTGACGTCACAATGTAATTAAGACAAACAGTCAGCAATGGCACTGCATTCACCCGTTAGATATGTCACATGAAAATTGAATCGTTGTAAGTACTGCAGCGGTTGTGGTGCGGTGTCAGGCAGAGTCGGGCTGAGTCAAGTCACAGAGGTCTTTGGCCGTCTGGAGGAGAGAGATACGAGGCGAGAGAGCTGAGAGCTGAGAGAGAATTGAGAAGTGAAAACGCTGTGAGAAGGGGCTGTGAAAAACGGCAGTAAATCAGCCAAAATATCCGTACCTGCTTGTCTGCACTGTTCCTCGACCCCTAGGGTTCTGTGGCCCCTAGGGTTTCCACGGCAGCCGCCGAGGAGCTGTGGCTGGAGCTGGCTGGTGAAAGGCGAGGAGCCCCTGGTGGTGGATGACCGGTGTGGGGGTAGCGGCGCCAGCCTTGCGGAAGCGTGTGTATGGCCTCCGATGAACTACAACACCCAGTGTTCCAGTGTTCCAGACGGGCGTAATCAACGCCGTGACGTCATCAGCACGGCCGGAGCGGGAGCTCTTTAAAAACGCAACGCCACAGAGCGGTAGCGTAGCGGTTGTGGTGCGGTGTCAGGCAGAGTCGGGCTGAGTCAAGTCACAGAGGTCTTTGGCCGTCTTCGGCCGTGAAGGTACTATAATATATTAAATATCTGCAGTAATACCCCGCTCTTATACTGGTACTGGTAAATCTTCATGCTTGTCGTACTGCATTGTTCACTGGACAATCTAAGTATCAGTTTGGTCCTATCAGTTTGGTCCTATCAGTACCCTAGGTTCCTAAAGTTCATGGTACACTGGGAGTAATCGATTTCATTTGGGAGGTGACCTCTGACTCTGACTCCCTAACTCTGGACATGCCACAGACTGGAGGTTGCATGTGGCAAGTGTGGTTAATGAAATTTGCGCCCAGAGTTAACGGAAACTGCTGGCTGTTTTGACATTGACATTCTACCTATTCGAAGCCATTGAGAAAACCTACTCTACAGGGGATCTGTAGATACGTTGCCACCCCCCTGCATTTGCAGGGCTAGCGTGGCCCTCTGAGTCCGCCTATAAGGCAGACCTATGATATTGGTCAGCCTCATAGTGAAACCCTGCTACCTGTTTCACACCCATAGTGTTGTTGCCACCCCCCTGTGTAATCGGGGCAAGCGTGGTTTATTCTGTTCTCCACTGTCTACTGCACTGTTATATACTGGTACTTTTACTTTTACATTCGTGTTATACCTGCTAAACGGTTGCCACCCCCCTGTGCAATCAGGGCAAGTGTGGTTTATTCTGTTCTCCACTGACTACTTCACTGTTATATACTGGTACTATTTGTGTTACACCTGCTAAACGGTTGCCACCCCCCTGTGCAATCAGGGCAAGCGTGGTTTATTCTGTTTTTCACTGACTACTGACTACTGACTACTGTACTGTTATATACTGTACTGTTATATACTGTTATATACTGTACTGTTATATACTGATATTCTTTTGAATATTCTATTGCCTTATACTGCTTCACTCAGGGATTTCCAGATATGTTTCGTACTGCCTGAATGGTTTCTACCCCTCTGTTGCCACCCTCCCTATGTTAACAGGGTAAAGGTGGCTATTCGTGCTCCCCTCTGATTAGCATACTTTTGTACTGACATTTCTTATATCAGCTTCATAGTGAGACCCTGTTATTTATCACCTGGTTTACATCCATAGTGCTGTTGCCACCCCCATTAGGGCAAGCGTGGTTTATTCTGTTCTCCACTGACTACCACTGACTACCGTATTGTTTTAAACTCTAACTCCTACAGCTGTGGGATATCTGTAAAATTGTTACCACCCCTCTGTATTAGCAGGGCAAGCGTGGCTTATTGTGTTCTCTATTGAACATTCTACTGTTTCATACCGTTTCAGTCTGGGATTTCTAAATATGTACAGACATTTCTTATATTAGCTTTGTACTCGCAAAATTGTTTTCACCACCTGTCCAGGACAAGTGTATATTGAAACAGATTTAATGTATGATACGACCACATTACCACGTAACGTATAAATCAAAGTCGCAAAGTATAGTGCTTGCCTTTATACTTGCTCTGTGGTTAGGGCACACTGAGTCTTGTATATAAATTTGATTTGCCTGTTAGACTGTAAGGTGATTTACACCAGGAGCCATCATGTCAACAAGCGAGGGCAATGAAATTACTACCCGCTCAAAGAATAGGGAATTCACTTGTAAACTACCGAGGGGTCCTAAGAGTAGTCGTGGGGGGACCACAGTACCTAAGAACTTACCTGATCTTTCAGGTTTTAGACAAGGCTCCCTCACTAGTTATCTCATTTCACAATCTCCAGCCACTAACAAATCAACTGTTGTAACACCACTTCCTTCCAACAGCTCCATTATCATTTTTAATGACCAGGGCCTATCCATCTCCTTGAACGGTGATCCGCCTCATATGTTAAATAGTACCAAAACTAACGAAGTCAGAAGTACTGATCACGCTCACTTCTCAATTGAGGAAGATCTAGAAGCCCCTGTATTTTCCCCAATAGCTGCACCACGCACAGAGCAGCTGTCTTCAGGCACATCCCATTCCCTTATCCAAGAAACAAGCCCCCCTTCTGAAAACGGTAGAGAAATGTCAGTCATAGCTTTAGATTCCCTGCACACTAGTGACATGTGGTTCACTCTTCCTGCCCGTCCAGCTCAGAGAGCATTTTCCGACTCTGTGGCACTGCGTTCAGGGACCTCGGTGATAGCACCCCGTCCATCATCCTTGGAGGTTCAGGCGAGTACTACTACAATACCATTAGCCCTTACCCAACTCTCCATTTTTAGTGACAGTATCTCAACCTTACTAACGAACCAGCAGAAGATGCAAGAAGGCCTCACTGATGCAATATTAAATCTGCAGGTTGCATCGGCAAAACAGGATGCAGTACATCATCAGGCAGTGGGTAATTTATTAACGAGAATTGATGTGTTGGAGAAATCCTTGAGCGAACTAAAACTAACACAGGGGACCATCAGGGATCACAGTCTACATGCGTTAAAAAACACACAAAAATTATTATTGACTACTGTCCCATGCAAGTCAGCTCCAACAAAAATCAGCTGTGGAACACAGATGGAAGTTCGCGACAGCGCAGATGACTCACTTCTAGCACAGTTGCGTGATGTGGCCTCTCTAACTTCCACAGCCAGGCCAATGCAAAATCCATCTCTAAGTTCAGAGATTGTTGATTTAACCGGAAAGACTGTGTCCACCTCTGTAGTTATATCTCAACCAACAACTGCTACTTTTCCACCTGTGGCATCCGGGGGTGAGACTCCCCCAGCCTCTAAACGCAGGAAAACAACAGCTCATAAGGCGTCCGGCCCAAGTCCATCTACTTCCAGGTTAAGTGGCAGTGGATCAAAATCAAATCCTGTAGCAAGCCACAACCGTTGGAACTTCTCTGCTCCATCTTTCGTCCCTATGACAATCTCTCGGGATCAGCCGACTCCTAAAAGGAATTCCAGACTTAACGTAGATCCCTCGCAGACCAGAGGGGGAACTCAGGGTTTAAAATCTATTCACCCACCTTGTGGGGAGCCTGATCCTTCATGTAGTCTTATTATGACTCCCATGCACCCCCTTGCCGATTCAACAGGGAGGCGTTATTTCCTTAATCGGTGCTCGCTTCTTAATCTATGCAGAGGGCTCCACTTACCCGGGGGTATTTCCACGAAAAACATCTATTCGGTGGATTTTGTGACAGCTAAGTCAAGCATTTATGGGGAGGCAACCATTTTTACTTTTAGTTCATCGTTGTACTGCAATCTCTTGCTTGATAACCAGGATGCCTTCCGCAAATTTGGAATTAAAATGGATGGTCGTGTAGAGTCGGTGAACAGAGCACTTAATGAGCTGAAAAGATCTAAAGGCCTAGCCCATGCAATTCCAAATACTAGTTCTGGGAATCTTATCGACTTGATACCATGGCAGGCCCCCGAAAATGTAAGCTTAACAGACTCCTGTCTTAGGGAGTCCATAGCCCAGCCAGATTATTCATACTAACTAAACCAACTAGGGGATAAACCTATACCATCCTGGTTGGGTACCTGCAGTTTCCCGATAGGTCAAGTTCTGCCAACTGTCACATATGAGCGTCCAAAGACAGTACAACAAAGCAGACGTCCCTTCTGTTCATTGTCATGGAATTGTGCGGGTCTTAGTGCCCTCGCCAAAGTAAGTCACTGGCAGACTTGCTGTGAGAGCTTTGATTTGCTTTTTCTTCAAGAAACCTGGCTGGTAGGCAATTATGATTTTGATAATTTTGAGAATTTCTCAGTACCCGCTCGTGAATCTGCACATGGCCACGCTGCTGGCGGTTTGTTATTGTGTATCTCTACGTCACTAAACTGGTCAGTTGTGCAGTCATGGTCCGACTCTGAATCTTTTATAGCTGTTCATGTTCGTCTTCCTACAGCATTGTCTTTTAATCTAAATGATTTAATATTGATTAATTTGTATTTTCACCCTACGAAAATTAATAAAGATAATTATCTACACAAAATTACTGAATGTCTGTGTTCTATTCTCGACGCTAACCCTTCGGCGGGTGTAATAATCTGTGGGGATTTTAATTCATGGCTACTGGACCCAGATGCAGTTCCTTTTGATCCAATCTTCAAAGAATCTTTTCCAGATCTTAAACTATCTAATCCGCATGCGAAAAACAGACCCACATCTAAGGCAAGGGGCTTTCTAGACGTATTGTATACGTATGATATCTATCCACTTAATGGTCGCATTGGTCGACCGCGAGAAAGTGCTGATACTTTTTTTCGAGGGTCAACTGCTTCTTTGATTGATTACTGTTTCATGAACTTCCAGTGTTGGTCATTAGTGGCCGACTTTGAAATTCATGATGAGATCCTGAGTGATCACAGCAGTCTCAGGTTTTCATTGGAAAGTAATTCTGCTCGGCCTCCAGTAAATACACTATTAAAAAACATAAGTGTTTGTAACAAATTCAAGTTACGATGGGAAATAGACCTCCCCCCACACCAGCCTGAACTTTTAGCTCTGCTGACAAGGTGTAGGTTTACCGGTGACGAGGTAAATTCCGACTATGACTCTTTCATCTCCTTGGTTCAGGAGATTTTCTCATCTCAAATTCCCAAGAAAACCATTCCCAAATCTACCGGTTGGTTTGACTGGGAATGTCATGTTTGGCGTAAGGATTTACGTCGTCTCATCAGAAGGTCAAAAACGTCCGGCTATGACTGTGCTGGCGTTATTGCTGAAGCAAAGAGATCATATAAGGCGAAATTACGCTCTAAACGGCATAATTTCACGTTATTAAAATGGGAGGAAATGGCAGAAACCCTTCGAACCAAGGACATGAGGAAATTCTGGCTACTCGTAGCCAAGGGTACTGCTGCGAGTCAATCTTCAGCACCGGTTTCGTCTATACCATGTGATGTGTGGATGGAGTTCATTAAATTACATTTTTCAAGTCTGCCATTGTCAACTGGAGTTGTACTCCCGGGCTTGTGCTCTTGGAGCACCGGCAAAGCCACCATCCTTGAAATTATAAATTGTATTACCGATGTTTGTAAATCCCGAGCTCCTGGTCCTGACACTCTACCTCCGTCCTTGTTTAAAAACAATGTGACGAGATGGGCCCAAATGCTTACACCTCTCTTCAATAAGTTTCTGGCGGATGGAGTGATTCCTAACGCCTGGAAAGGTGCATTGTATTTCGCGATCTATAAAAAGGGCCCCAAGAATAATCCGAAATCATATCGGTTGGTAGCATTACAGGACATCCTGAGTAAGATCTTTTGTAAACATCTCTTAAATTGTCTGGAAGCCTGGGCAGAAAATGCTAATATACTCCACCATACGCAAGGAGGGTTTCGTCGCGGTACTTCCACGCATCACCAAATCTTCTCCCTCGAGTTTTTAGCAGCAAAATATATTGCAAAGGAGGGACGTTTGTTTGCCTGTTTTATAGATTACTCCTCTGCCTTCGACTGTGTTCCTAGGAATTTGCTTTGGAACAAATTACAATCCTGGGGCATTCCAGTCAATTTACTTCACATTCTCCAAGCATTACACTCTGACACCTGGGCGCGATTCAGATATGGCGTTAACGGGGAGCTCTCAGATAAGATACCGACGTGTCGTGGCGTTAAGCAGGGCTGTGTACTCGCCCCCCTCCTTTTTAATCTTTTTTTGGCCGATCTACCGGATCGGCTCTCAAAGGTGAAGGGAGCTCCACCAGCTGCCGATAACAGGACAGTTGACATTTTATCTTATGCGGATGACCTCGTTCTTTTAGATCGGACCAGGGTTGGTCTACAACGGAAACTTAACTGCCTAACGGAATTTAGTCAATCTCATGGCCTTTCCATAAATAAGAGTAAATCCTTTACTCTTCAATTTGGGAATCGAATTAACAAATTCACTTGGTATTTGGATAATCAAGCTCTAACTCACACTGATTCCTTTCGCTATCTGGGCGTCCTTTTCCATAAAACGCTGTCATGGGTTCCGCATATGAGGGAGGTGACTCAAAAAGCCCTAGCCAAAGCACAGGCTCTACATAGATTCAATCAAGATTTTGGTGGCAACTCCTTTCTGCCATTTCTGTCAGTCTATAACCAACAATTCTCTGCTGCAATATTATACGGAGCAGAGATCTGGGGTCATCGGCAGTGGATAGAATTGGAAAGAACTGAGGGTAGAGTGCTACGCCGGGTTTTTCGTGCTCCTCGTTCAATGTCGGTAGCTGCCCTACGCCTTGAACTTGATTATTGTTCATTGAATTATAAGGCGCATCAACGCTATATATCTTTTCTTTGGGGGCTGGGTATGAGTAATTTCTCCTTAGTGGCAAATTCTTGTTTTAATGAGTTATTGTCCTCATTACGTTTGTCAGTTTCTCACCCGCTTGCAGCGAGGCTGGTAACTCTCTCTCTATCATTAAAATTGGACTTCTGCCTCTTGGCACCGCAGGTTGACTTGGTAACGAGAAAAGGGTCACTTAAACAAATTTGCAGAAGGGAGAGTCGGCACTCCGACATATGCACACTTACCAAATTAACTTCATTTCAGTGCTATCTGGGGTACAAAAGGTGCTTAGGGCAGGAGGGGTACCTGCGCAGTTGTTACTCAAGTAAAATGGCAACCAACTATGCTAAAATACGTCTAGGGGTTTTACCGATCCTAGATTATTGGGGTGGGAGAGTGGGAATTTCCAAAGTAGACCGGGTTTGCAGTTGTGACCTTATTTCCCCTGATTCCATCCCCCACCTCTTTCTACATTGTAAGTTGGTTGCAAATTTGAGACAACAATGGTTGAGGAACTGTCTCTACAGATGGGAAACTAATGGGGACATGGTTGCAATTAGCAGACTGTTTAATAACTCAGATCCTGCAGTAATCCTGAGTATTATTTCCTTTACGATCTGCGCTTGGAAGGTTAAAACCGCAGCCCTCAGTAAACGGGGGTTATATCGGGATTTCATGACATGTCAGTTAATTTCTTAAGGCATGGAGCCACCTCGCCAAGCCACCAAGTCTTTATCACATTGTATTACAGCAACAACACAGGTGATTTAGGTGTCTTGCTTACTCCATGTATGGCTAACTGGAATACAGGTGCCTGCTCTACCGTGTGATTAGGATATGAGTTATACCCACCACTACTAACACAGGTCCCGAAGAAGTGTACAATAAGAATCATTAGCTTGGTTTATTAATTATTAATTTTTACTGGAACTTCTGTTTATTTTGTTTTATGCTGGTGGTATAGATTTTACTAAAATTTTCCTGGCCCGACATTTTTTAGTTGTGCTCTGTATACTGGTCATGTGATCAGTCTTGATGTAGAGAATGGTCTGTTCGGGTGCAAGGTGATTTTTATTATATTTCATTGTCCATACCCAACGCTAATCAACCATAAATAGATGTATGTATAGTGTAGGTTTTTTAACTTAGTCTGAAATTTAATATCCCTAACTCCAGTCTACCATAATGAGACATAAGATTAATTCACAAATCCTAACTCCATTTTAACATAATTATAAGTAAGTAAACTTCAAATTCCTTACTGCAGTGTTGCCTCATTAGATTTAATCATAATTTGTTGCCCCTATTTTGAGTCTAAACAATTTGGAGTTAACATATGTTAACTTCATTTTGACCTAAATTGCACGTTGATGCACCAACTGGTGACATGCGTCAAGTGATAGTTTTGTCTTACCTTAACAAACAAACCGAATAGACACCTGTCGGGTATTTTACACTGGTCCAATGAGTAAGTTTGTAATACCCAAACTTGTACCAATTTTAAACAAATATAATGTTGTTATTGTACATTAGCTTCTAGGACCACATAAACCCCATCTACATATGTGTTGGCTGTTGTGACTAAAGAGGATCCTTTAAGAGACAATAACACCACTGTGATCAATTTTATTTTAAATGTAATTTGATTTCCCTCAATGACGCAAGTGACATCTCCAGATCCAGTTTCCTTATGGGGATAGACGGATTGTATCTGGAACACCCCTTTTGGATGCAAATAAATTTCATCATTCGCATGGTCCATCCAGCTCCAATAGCAGAGTGTGGGCACGCTTAATCCCATTTCTTGCAGTTGATTATTGATACTGACCAGCGCATCGGGCCCTTCTGGCAGCGTCTGCCCTTTAGCTATAATATGATACAGAGTAACTTGTATTTGAGCTGCAGGTATTTAAATTTCTTTGCGCAATTTCAGCTCCACTGCAAAAGGTAATAGCTCTGCAGTTTTCCCAAATCAGGACCAGAAGCATTTCTTCGTCAAGTCCAAGAATGCCGCAAAGCAGTGCAGTATGTCATTTGCAATGTACATTTCTTTATCTGAGTCTTTAACAACCCACAGGTTGTGATCAACTGTTTTATTTCGTATCGTAATTGAAATCATTGTTCTGCCTATTATAGGGTGATTGCTATCTTTGCTCTTCAAACCCTTAGTCTCCCTATCGTCGATGCGATGGAATGGAATTTGCTTATTTTGTCACAATTGGTGAAACTTTTCTTCACTGATGAACCTTCTTTCCCAATCAAATTAAATCTTATCCTATGATTTGAGGTTGTCCCCACCAGGATGTATCGGGACATACAACTGATCATTTGTCTCATGCAATTCGACTAATATTTTTGCCTGCCTGGGG
>JAWLIA010000137.1:0-10339 GCA_034782015.1 Desmognathus tilleyi
CTTTCCTGTGGAACGGTTTAATTTTTTATTTAGCAAACTGCCTCATACGACTCTTCGATATCAAATAGCGAGAGGCCTTTCTAAAATCTGGATGGCTATATTGCGAGACTTACACATTCCTGGGATCTCTGTTTATACACCTCTTTGGGACAATAAAGATCTAGCCCTACCAGCTGATGATACTATGGCCCGAAGATGGAAAGATAATGGCATCAGGATTTTAGGGGATCTAGTGATCAATGGGCAGTTAGCTAGCTTTCAAGAACTAGCTCATAAGTATGATCTTCCACGTAATAATATGTTTAAATATTTTCAGTTACGTGAATGCTTGCATCACAAGGCAGTGAATCTTCAATTGCTGGTGTCTCTTCCTGCATACGCTTATCTTGACAGACTACTTCTTCCTGGCCGTATAACCAATTACTATCAATCATATCTGGACCTGCTCTAAGACGACTTTGAGATAGTCTCTGCCAAATGGTCTCAAGAAGTAGGAGTTGACATAGATAAGCTAGACATTCAAGAAACACTGTCTTTAGCTTCTTTCGCTTTATTGCCAGCAAAACTGAAGTTGAATCATTACAAAGTCCTTTTTAGGCAGTATATAACTCCTAAAAAATTGGCTGATATAGGTGCTACTTCTGGGGTGGACTGTCCCAGGTGCAAAGCCCAGGATGCAAATACTGTTCATATGTTTTTCACTTGCCCTGTACTAGCACAGTATTGGTCAGATATTTTGGAGAAACTAAGCCTTATTTGTGGGAATGAGATTACTATTACTATTAAAGCGAAGGTATTAGCTGATGTTAAGCAGCATCCACGATTATTAAGACCTTTCTTAATGATAGCTATTATATTGGCAAGAATTTTGATTGCTCGTGAGTGGAAATCCCCACATTCTCCCCAGGCTTCGAGATGGTACCTTGAATTATTAGAATGTTTTTATAACGAAAAGATTATTTTTTTCAAAAGAGATGGTCAAAAGAAATTTACAGCTATTTGGCATCCTTTGTTGGTTTTCTTGGACAGCTATGACATATGATATAATATGATATAACAATTAATGTATACTTTCTTTTTGGCTTCCTTTTTGCTCGTTGTTACTATGTAATTCTTTCTCCTTTTATTTTCTTTTTAGTTATTTGCATTTGTGTGCAAAATTATGCCTGTATGATAATAAAAAAATTATAAATAAAAAAAAATAAAATAAAAATAATCCTAACAATATAAATATTAGGAGGAAAACATTAGGCAAGTACATTAATGATCTAATAAAAAATACAAACACATTAATTAATAATGCAAAAAATCCATAGGATTCAGTGTATCATAGAGGCAGCTTATTTGTGGGTGTTACAGTAGGCACACCATTGACAAAAATTCCAAAGTGACAGTGAGGCAGTTGTGTTCTGGGAAGTGGAATGGGGGGTAACCCCAATTATCGATTAGATTCTAGAACTGGGCTCCATGTGTCAAAGAAACAAGTACAAACCATACTCATTTATAGACAAACTCATAACATTTTAAATATTCATTGGTAAACATTACATCGCTAACTTCACTTTCCCGAAAAATGATAAATGGGCTTAACAAATAAATTCCAGAACATTCTGGTCTCTACGCCTTAGGGATCTCCAAGAGGTTGATTGCGTTCAAGAAACATCCATGCATTTTTAGGTTCTTGGTGATTTGCATATTCCTACTGTAAAAAAAAAAACTTTGTCAACAGTGACCCTTTTACCAGAAGTCAATACAAGCATCACTATTATGATAGTGATTCTAGTATTGTATTGGATAGGGGAGGGGTGATATGTGTACACCTGGGTGCATGTGAATATAAAAATGGATGTGGAAAGGCACCCTGCCTGTAGGCACCTAGCAAAGAACCTCTTAAGGACCGCAGCTAAGGATACTGAACTGTTAAAGAGGATGTTAAGAGGTGGGAAGAGTGGGTGGCAGATCAGGCTGTATGTCCTTCAATCAAGATGGAGCACTCAGAGGCTTCCCTGACCTGTGCTACCAATTCCAGGAAGGGCCCGGCAACAAATGGGGATCCAGGATTCTTACTCTTCAAGGGAACATCTCAGTATAAGAATATGCAATTTCACATTTTCCTGATTGTCCCTTCCAAGGTTATATCACTATCACTATACTAGAGTGCTGTCCCACTCTCCTATTTACTCTGTAGAATGTTTCTCTGTTGTCTAAGTTCACATTGTGTTCAGGTCATGATATTGGACGGCTGGCTTCCTGCTTACGTTATACACCCATCCAAGGCTATGGGGCCAGGGGACAAGTGCCAGGATTCCACCCATTCCCGTCTCCCAGAAGCCCCGACCACGGGTCCGGCTACTCTGGTACCCGTGGTCCTTCAAGCAACGCGCCAGTGTTCGCCCCAGATTGCTCTAGGAGACCGCACCGGGAGCCGGTTGCGGCATGCTCATAGTCTATGCCTGTTAGAGACTCCCTTTTAAGATGGCCGCCTGGTGTTACAATAAGGGATTCTGTGACATGTTATTCTATTGGTCCTTTCTCACTGTTCGCGCCTATGGTTTCTCCTTATTAGGAGGACGCCGAGAATGCATCCTTGCTTGCGTTCAACAAGCGGACTTCGTTGCGGTGATTCCTGTGCTCAAGCTTTACGATAAGTGACTCGGACTGTTTACTGACTTCTCTTTGCCTCTCGTTTGGTTATTTTGCTGCTCGCTCTGGTGTCTGACTTCTTGGCCTGTCCATTGACCTGTCTTGGCTCTTCCTTTGGTACTTCTTACTCTCGTTTGGCTTCTGACCCCGGACCGTTCTACCGACTTGTTATTCTACTCCTTTGTCTCTGGCGTGTCCTCCTGGTTTTGACTCTGGTCCGTTACTTGCCTCATTGAAATCCTTTGCACGTAACTTTGGTTACTTTGACTTTCCTACCTTGACGTGACTTCAGGTACTCTGGTATTACTTACGTATAGTGACAGTCTGGGACGCGTGTGTGCTAGAACACGCCAAGCTTGCTTTACCCTCTCCCAGCGCTGTTGCCATTACCTGAGTCCTGCTACTGCTTCTACACTGCACCCGGTATAGAGCTGCAAGGGGGCGTTATTTTGGTGAGTGCTGGTCTCCTAGAATAATCACCCTTAATCTTAATTGTTGCCCCGGGATCCACGATACTAATACCTTCTTTACATTTTGCTTGTGTTTTTCAGGTGCAGTGTCACAAGAGACAACCCCGGTCCTTGTGGACCCCCCTTTTCAACCCTCTGGCTATTTACATAGCAGAGGGAGGACTAGGGGAAGTCCTCTCCTCATCGCTGCTGGTTGTAAGTGCTGGAAGGTCCAACAGATTGAAAGCAAGCGATACATTACAGCAACGATGAGCGAGGAGCTTGTTAAAAACCTTGAGGCAGAATTCGCTAAAATCACCCACTCCATAAATACAAGGACCGGGGTTGTCTCTTGTGACACTGCACCTGAAAAACACAAGCAAAATGTAAAGAAGGTATTAGTATTGTCTATCACGTGGCAGCAATTAAGATTAAGGGTGATTATTCTAGGAGACCAGCACTCACCAAAATAACGCCCCCTTGCAGCTATAGACTGGGTGCAGTGTAGAAAGCAGTAGCAGGACTTAGGTAATGGCAACAGCGCTGGTAGAGGGTGAAGCAAAGCGGAGTCACGTGATGCAGCGCTACTGAGTGGACGTGGCTGCTGCGGCTCCGTGCGCTCTACATGTCGGCCTAATTAAATCCTGCTCCATCCACTACAGATAAAGACGGGAGAGTGCATCTATTCTACCCTGAGGATGCCAGCGAAAGACAAGAAGCAAAAGAAGCTTGAAGATTGCGGTGCGACGGCGCTGGAAAGACGACAAGTGGCAATGGCGGCGAGCGGCAAGGGAACTTCCAGCTCCAGCTCTGTACCTGCCACGGACGTCCCGAGTGATTCAGTGACATCGGGAACGGTGTCCCTCTCCTCGGAGACACAGACATTATTGGCGGCTATGCAAGAGATGCGGGGCGATCTGTCTCAACAGATTGGAGCGCTGGCGGTTAAGATGGGTCTGATGCAGGCACACGTGGATAATATTGCGGAGAAACAGAAGGAACTGGAGAACAGATTCGAAACGGTGGAAACTAAGATGCCGGATCTTGTGCAAACAGTGGATAGACATGAAGCGGAGCTGGCGAGGCTTAGGGCGTCACAAGATGAGCTGGAGGGAAGAAATAGGCGCTCCAACGTTCGTATAATTGGGATGCCGGAATCAGTGCAAAGCCAACAAATGGAAGCTTTCCTGGAAGATCTCATTCCTAAACTGCTGCCCGACGCCGTGTTTTCTAATCACTTTGTGATTGAACGTGCGCATAGGTCTCTGACTCGCCGGCCACCAGCTGGGGCGCCGCCGCGGGCGATTATACTTAAACTGCTCAATTATCGTGATCGGGATACGATGCTGGCTGCTGCAAGACTGCAAGGTGACATACAACACGATGGGCACAAAATCTCCTTTTTTCCTGATCTTACACCGGCGGTGCAGCAACAACAACGGCGATTTGATTCATTGAAAACTGAGCTGCGCAAGAGGGCTGTACCATATGCGATGTTTCACCCAGCAAAGTTGCGAATTATTCATAACAATGCCGCACATTTCTTCACGGAGCCGAAAACTGCATGGGATTTCGTGGAAAGAACATTAAAAAATGGCCCGGCTGATGTCTCACAGAATCTGAATATGGACGCACCGGCTATATCGACTGATTGAAATACATATTGAGAACAATGACAGATTTATGGATGGTGTGTCGACCCATTGTCTTTCTGTACTCTCTTTTACTTAATCCTACAGTATATATGTGCAAAACGGTGAGGTAAAATGTTCAACATGGCGCCCTTGTTAGCTGGGTTTATACTTGAGGAAGATGGCGGCTCTGTCTTTGCGCGCCAAGTGCGACACTGCATGCCAGAAAAGGCGCCTATCAGGGAATTGGGCTTAGCACATGCATACCCTCTAGCGCCCCCCTAGGATTAAAAGGAGTAACTGCGCGCGCATTCTATCGGGTGAAATGATGTTGCCTAATATTGCCTGCGCACATGGAACGGCTGCATGTATTTACATAGGTAGTTAGATCTACTTTGAAATGGTTCTCTGTTTGATTGTTTTGGAAACATGAGTGTTTACTTCAGTACACAACTCGATTTGCTACTTGCGCGTATGCAATGTGGCTGTACGTGTTAATAGGCGAAGATTACATCTATTTTTCAATGTTTATCTGTTTGGCTGTAATGGATACAATGGGCGATGATCTGCGGGATGAGTGTTTATTTTAGTAAACAGCCTGATTTGATACTTATACACATGTGGTGCTGCTGCATGTGTTTCCGTGCGAAAATATTCCCATTTTGAAATGATCCATTGTTTAGTTATGTTGGCTATAGTGTAACGCTGTCTTGTGGAACGAGTGTTTATTTTTATGTAATGTCTGATTTGCCTCCTGCAGATTGCTCCTCTGTTCTGGGTTAATTCAACATGATATGTGGTTACAATTGGACCATTGAGGCTATTGGACACCTGATATTATTTATATACCCTGAGGTCCTTGCCTCTTACCTAGATCACAAATATATGCCAATTTGAAATATTCATTTCCTTGCCACCTAAAATGGCGACTTCAACGTAAATATAATCTTTTTTTTTGCCTATTAACTAGCACCCCCAGGTGTTCGGGAATGAGATTGTGTAAGAGAGCGTGGGGTGTCCTATGTGCATGGCGCTTTTTATGGTGCACACTACATTCAGTGTCATGGTGGATGCAAAATACACTGCATGGAGTGACGGGGCTGCGGTGCCACGCGCCTTGCTCTGAGAACGCGTGAGGTACGTGGCGGCTTGACGTGACTCCAGGAGGATAAGTTGTGTTGGTGTGAATGGCTACAGCACCACTGTTTTTGTTGGGGTTGTTTGGGTGCTGTGGCAGTTAGATGGGTTTAAGACCCCTGAGTTGGGTTGGGGTCTGGGGGTGGGTATCTCAGATATGACAATATATGCAAGATTCATGTGTTTACAATGGGCGTGTTTGTTGAGAGGATGTAAGTGGACCAATAAGACTGTAGAGATAAGCAGTTACATAGGATTGTGGAATACAGATGGCGTTACTTGAAGTGTTGACGTGGAATGTCAGGGGCCTCAACTGTATATCGAAAAGACGCAGGGTACGGCAATGGTGCAAGAATAAACATATAAACATAGCTTTCCTGCAGGAGACGCACCTGGATGATGAGGAACATAAAAAACTGGAACGCATGTGGAATGCTAAAGCTTTTTATTCATCGTATACTAGAGGGGCCAGAGGTGTCTGCACGCTGGTGGCCAATACAATACCTTTTGTGGTGAGTCATAGATCGACTGATGCACAGGGGCGGTATGTGGTGGTTGTGGGCAAACTGTATGAGAAATCAGTGGTGTTGGTAAATATATATGGTCCCAATTTTGATAGCCCCTCCTTTGTAAATGAACTGTTTACATTACTGTCTCCTTGGGCAGCGGTTGACTGGATAATTGGTGGCGATTTTAATTATGTTTTACACACGACGTTGGACCGCTCCTCACTAGTGACGAGACCACTCGCGGCTAGCGCGCAGAACACTTTAGAATACATGGCTCTCTATAACTTGCTTGATATATGGAGGTTTCTGAAGCCACAACTGGGTGGTTATACATATTACTCTGCGGTACATGATCTCTACTCTAGGATCGATAGATTCCTGCTCTCACAATCATTAGCTCCATACATTAGTGATATTTTCCTGGAACCAAGGGCGATTTCAGATCACAGCCCATTGCACATTATTATAGACTGGAAAGAAATGCCACGGAAAAGACCATTTTGGCGCTTTAAACCGGATACACTGCTGGATGTGGCTTTTGTTTCCGCGGTCTCTAAACATATTGTAGAATATTTTACATTGAATGTCACGGAAGAGACGTCTGCACTAACACAATGGGCTGCATTCAAATGTTATATGAGAGGTGTAATGATGTGTGAGGAATGGGGAACCCTTAAAACAGTACGGGCAAAATTACTCACATTGGAGCAGGATCTTATATCGCTGGACGAACAATACTATAGCACTGGCTGCAAACTAACACTAGGGAGGTTGTTGGAAAAACGGGAGGAATACCTGGCACAGACTGACATGGAACTGGCATGCTCAGGCACGTATACCACGGCGCGACACTATTGGCTCTCGGATAAATCTGGGGGGATTTTGGCCCGACTTTTGAAAGATGGGAGGGGTAGTGGTTTAATCACAGAAATTGCTGATGTTAGTGGTAACATACATACTAATGAGGTCGAGATATTAGATATCTTCACACGCTATTATATCAAGCTGTATGGTGAGAACGCCACTAGTAGTGCGCAATCTATACATACATATTTGGATCGTCTACCTGTGTTGTCCTTGGATAGTACTGATAGCATAAATCTAGATGCTGAAATTACAAGCGAAGAGATTGTACAGGCCATTCTGTCGTTAAAAAACGGGAAAGCGCCAGGACATGATGGGATCAGCATAGATTTCTACAAAAAATATAGTGGTTTGTTGGCCCCTAACCTGTTAGCCATGTATATGCGCGCTAGAGAAGTGCAGAGCTGGGTAGGTGATCTCAATGAAGCACTTATTATACTATTACTTAAGCCCAACACATTGAGTACAGATTGTGGTTCATACCGCCCACTGTCTCTCATCAATTCTGACCTCAAAATATTGGCTAAATTGTTGTGTAACCGTATCACACCCTATATTACAACACTGCTTGGCCCTGATCAAACGGGGTTCGTGCCGGGCAGATCCACAGCAACGAATATTCGCAGACTGTTCACATGTATGGCAGGGGTTCCTGAGGACACGGAGGCGGCAATAATATCATTCGACGCCACTAAGGCGTTTGATTCAGTTAACTGGTCGTTTTTATTTGCAGTCCTGAAAAAGATGGGTTTTGGACCGAATATATTATCCTGGATAAAATTATTATATACGGGTGCGAAAGCACGAGTGAGGATAAATGGTCTTACATCGGACCCATTCATGATCAAAAAAGGAACAAGACAGGGTTGTCCTCTGTCTGCTATATTGTTTGCGCTTGTGGCCGAGCCGCTGTTACTTTTGCTGCGTCAGTCCCTGGCAATTAAGGGGATCACAGTTAGAGGGGTTGAGTCGATAGCAGCAATGTACGCTGATGACTTAGTAGTCTTTTTGCAGAAGCCAGACACTGATTTTCAACTTCTGATGCAGGTGTTGGAGGAGCATGGTAGGGTTTCAGGATTCCATATAAACTGGTCCAAGTCGGTAGTATATCCATTGGGGAAAATACCTATGGTGTCCAGCTGGCAAGTACCTATAAAACTTGAGGAAGACTCTTTTAAGTATTTGGGCATACACATTTCCAAAAATCCCACTCGTGTCTATGAAACTAATATTCTACCAATACTCTCATACATGGAAACTAAGGCGCGTAAGTGGCACTCATTACCTCTTTCCTTGGCGGGCAGAATTGCTGTAGTGAAAATGGTATGGCTGCCAAAAATTCTGTATATATTGCAAAATACCTCATTAGACATCCCGATATCCTTCTTCCAGAGCTGTCGTACGAAAATTCTGGACTTTATATGGGCTGGCAAAGCGCCAAGGATTGCATATGATACTCTTGTGCTTCCCTATGATCAGGGTGGGTTCGCTCTACCTGACCTACTTCGATATTACTATGCTGCAAACACGTATCACATAACGAAATGGATGTGTGACAAACCACGTGAAGTCCATGTACAAATGGAAAAAAAATGGTTTGGTACAATGGATAGTAGTAGGTATATATGCATGCCACAGGACCCGGTTCCAAGTGTGACCGGTCCTGCGAGGATAAGTGTGTTGATATGGAAGAAAATGTTGAAAAAATATGAGGAGCTAAGACCATATAGCCCGTACATTCCGATCTGGCACCTTCGGTACAAAAAAACGACTTTGTCTAGGAAAGAGCTCACTGAGTGGGAGACCGCTTCATTGATGGAAATACATGATTTATTTGATGACGCTCAGCTAAGAGATGGCAAGGACATTGTTGGACAGGCTGGCGGTGGTTTACTGAATACGTTTAGGTGGCAGAAAGTGAGATACTGCTTACAAAACTTATGGTCTACCCTTCCGATTGAGCCTCCTGAAAGCGCGATGTTAACTCTTGTGTTGACCAATGAGGGGGTGACACACATAGTGTCTCGCATGTATAGACGTTTATTTGTAAAACTGCCTAAACAGATAGAGCGTATAAGGTTGAAGTGGGAACAAGATGCAGGTGCTGAAATAAACGACATAATGTGGTATAATGCATGCCTTCTTTCCAAAACTGTAGCATGCTCGATGCGCCTACGTTTGGTGCATTATAAATTTCTGATGAGAGCGTATGTCACGCCTGAAACACAACAACGATATGCTATGGGCGTTAGTGTGGAATGTAGAGGATGTGGGCAGGAAGGAGTTGATTTTTTACATGTTGCTTGGAGATGTGAGAAGCAAACCCCGTTTTGGGATGCGGTGTTACAAGTGATGAGTGACGTATGCGGCGTAAATTTTGAAAATGATGTGTTAACAATCTTTCTTTGTAACCTACCAAAGATGACAATGGATAAATGTAAATGGGCGTGGCTGGCAATTGCAGCAGCAAAACGACTGGTGGCTTTGCAATGGATGAGAGGGGTCACCCCGTCAGTTAAGCAATGGATGCATAATCTTACATTTTGCAGCAATCAAGATGAGGTGGTACACCTGATGATGGGTGCTCGCCGACCACAAAGGGACATTTGGGTAGATTTTAAAAACTACCTGTTTCTTTGTAATACCCCTGTGGAAGATAGCAGTGAATAACTTGATAACAAGTGAAGATCTGCTTAGATATCTTGTATGTATTTAGCGCACCATTAGAATATGTTTTTGAATTGATATATGGACAATCATGAACTTGCAGTCTGAAGTCTGAGATTGGGGTGGGTGGGAGGGGGTTAAGGGGTAATCATAGGTGTTTTGTTGTTTTAATTACACCTGCTGTTAAATTGACTATTTTGCTATATACATGTGATGATTTTTTTGATGTATTGTACAATATCAAACTTTTAATAAAAACAACTGTTAAAAAAAAAAAAAGAAATGTTAGTAATTACCGACACTTCCTCCACTTACCGACATATTAAACTTGTCATATGTCATTAAGTGGTGAATGCAGGTAAAACTGTCGGTAACCAGGTTACCAGCAGTTTTACCAACATTCACCCAACTTGTAATCAGCCCCTTTATGTTGTATTTT
>JAWLIA010000138.1:0-10339 GCA_034782015.1 Desmognathus tilleyi
ATACACCAGCAGCCGATGCCAAACCAAAAGGCATCCTTTTAAAACGATATAGCCCAAAAGGTGTAATAAAAGTGGTCGCCGGTCTAGATGCCTTGGTAAGCGGAATTTGGTGATACGCGGAAGCTAAGTCTAAGGTGGAGAAAACTGTGGCTCCCTTAACACTGGCCAACAAATCTGGAATTTTCGGAAGCGGATGCCTGACCACCCACAGCTCCTTGTTGACCGCAGTGAGATCTACGCAGAGTCTCAGTTTACCGTTGCTCTTTAGGAGTACGACTAGGGGAGAAACCCATCTGGAGGCGTTCGCCGGCTCAATGATTCCCTTCTGCAGCAAACCTTCCAAGTCCAGTCTGACTTGATCTTGCCACTTGGCAGGAATGTCCCTAACCGCCTGAACTACTCGGGTGGCATCCTTCATGAGCTTGATGTCGTGGAGGAAATGTTTGGCTCTACCCAAGGTTTTCTTAAAGACTTGTGGGAACTCCCTCTCCACCCAACTACAAGGAGCTACAGAAAGCACTGCTTCCTCCACAGACGGATCCAGCTTGATGCCTAAATGCTTGATCTCAGTCCACCCTAGGATAATCTCCCCTTTCCTGGCCACATACACCTTGCCTGGCGTTATCCTGCCCTTAAATTCCAGCTCGGCCCACCAATAGCCCAACACACAAATTTTGCTTCCACCATATGCATCCGAATAAATGTCCTTACTTAACAAGGAAGGTCTCTTCACCCCCAGACCTTCCCACCACTCTTCACTAACCATAGTGTAAGGTGATCCTGAATCCACCCCCACCACCACAGATACACCATCTATCTTCACCTTGGTCTTGGGACACCTTTCTGCTCTACCCACCAGGTCCCTGCCATGTACCATGCACACCGTTTTCCCCGAACGTAGTTCCTCTTCCGAGGAACCCTCCTCTTCCACCAAAGCCACCTTTGGTTTGAAAGTCCTGCATACCTTTGGCATGTGTCCCTTCAATTTGCATTTATCACAAACATTGGTCCAACCTTTACAAATCTTATCCCTGGCAAAATGGCCCAATTCCCCACACCTAAAACATATCTTCCCCTTCTTAAAACCATCCTTCCCTATTCTGGATGGCGAAGGAACCAAAGCTACCTTCTGTTTAATCTTTAACACTTGCTCTTTATGCGATTTCCCATCTGAAACCTCAGATTTCGTTTTAGCCATTTCTTTAGAACACAAAATTGTATTCTCCACCTTCCTGGCTATTACCAACGTTTCCCGCAAAGATGGGTCTCCCTGCATCCATAACTTTTCTTGAGTGATGGAACTGTTAGTGTGGACCACTATCTGATCCCTAATCATGTCATCTAAATCATATCTACCCCTGAAACTACAATTCACCGCCAATCTTCTCAAGGCAGACACATATGAGTCTATGGACTCCCCCTCCTTCTGAGCCCTAGTAAAAAATCTATGTCTATTGATAGCCACATTTACAGATGGATTAAAATGCTTCTCTAACATTTTAATAGCCACCACATATACATCCTCAGTACCCTCCAACTCCTGAGGCTCCAGATCTGCCAAATCTGTAAAAATACGATGAGCCTCTTGACCAATAGCATGGAGTAACACCCCTTTCTTCTCTTCTGGTGTTGTCTCCTCATCCGTAATTAAACTTAAAACATTTTCCCAGTATAATCTCCACTGAGACCAGGGCACCGCAGGTGGCCCAGGCACAGCTAAAAATGGTGCAGGAGCATGGGGTTGATACCTCCTCATTTTCCTTCTAACTACCACAGGATTTGATTCTCCTGAATCCCCTTGACTACCTCGAAGAGGAATCTCTTCAGTCACACCCTCATCTGATGACATAACTGTGACAATGTGACACAACTAGCACCCTGAATAACAACAACCCAGCGCACTAGTATACAACCAGCAATGAAGTGCTATTGCTAACTGCAATCAGTTGTGCTATTACTAACTGTGCCACCAGCTGTTAACAGTCCAGTTCAGAAGACAGTTCAAACGTGCAGTTCAATTGTTGAGCTCCCTAGTACAGTACAGGCAGATTGACTCCTCCTCCTGGTCCAGTGCCCCCGGGGCACCAGCAGACGCTACACAAACGTGCAGCCGCTCCCCACACAGCGTGTCGACAGTGCATGCTTCCGCCGTCTGAAGTAAACCGCAGGACACGCCGGATGTCACAGGCTGCACCCGGCAGCCGCCAGCTGCAGCGCCCGACCTGACACACCAGAAAGACACAGGCAGCGCCCGGCAGCCTTGAACTGCGGCGCCCGACCTCACACGCACCAGTGGCACAGGCTGTGCCCGGCAGCCTTCCGCTGCAGCACCCGACCTGACCCGACCAATCGTGGCCCAGCACCCTCAACTTGGCCCCTCCAGCACCGCCCGGCCTCGGGCTAATGACGTGGCTGCGCCCGGCAGGCCCCTCCTGCAGCGCCCGGCCAGAAGTCGATTACTCAGGGCCCTCAACTCCAACAGCCCGCTCGCCCAAAACCTGCAATTGTACCAGCAGCTGACTTCAGGCTGGCCCCTTCGGCCTGCTGCGCCCGGCCTGGCCGATGCTAAGGCTGCGCCCGACAAGCCCTTTTATAGCCTGCTGCGCCCGACCTCACCAACGGCCTGGCTAGCAACTCACCACTCCTTCGTGGGATCGCCTTCTTACGTGGAACCGTCTTCTGGTGCTGGGGTCCTCCACCTAGCCAATTCACCTCGTCGCCAATGAAAGAAGTGGAGACCACGCCAAGTCTGCAGGTAAGACCATTTATTGACCCCAGCACAGTCCACACCCAGTGGGCCAACTGCCACTGCTCTGAGAGGCAAGCATTGTGGGTACAGAGTGTTTCCCCCAGGTTCCAGCCCAGAATTCCATAGGCAAAGTGCTATGCAGCCATACTACCGCAGTCAAGTATGTACATACAACATACCTTCCTTCCCTATTTCCAACACCCCAACGAAAGCATAGAGTAACCATGCGAGTGAACTATATACATATAAGCTATGAGTAAGGTATACATGTGGACTGAATACCTATAACCTATCAGTGATATATACATAGAACATATACTGTGGACTATATACCAGTAACCTATGAGCAAGGTGTATGCACCCAACCTATGAGTAAAGTGTATGCACCCAACCCATATAAGTGAACTAAATACATGCAACCTACGACCTACCTCCTCATTCCCAAAACATCCCACGCAACCTTAACACACAACCCAACATCACTTATAAACAACAAAATCCTTGTACCTGGAAGGCAACTTAATTACCCTTCTAGCAACCTCAGTGCCACCCGACTGAGGAGATTCAGCCAGAAGGAATTCATCACTACAAGCACTCCGAAGAAGTTCCTCATGAGGAGCCTGATTGACTGCGCCCTTCCCCACAGCAGACGCCCCTGGAGCTGGTTCTACCTGCTTGTCCTTGTTACCCAAATTTACTTCATGCATGACCAAGGATGCATACTGATTGACTACATGCACCTGGTTTTTACTCTTCACCACGTCACTTTTATTCCACACTTTCCCATCAGACAACTTCAATGAGTGAGGATAAACCTCCACAACTCTCACAGGCAAACCATACTTGGACTCCCCTTTCCGTATGATGCGGTCTTTCTTGGTTCTAACCCAGTCCCCCTTGCTCACATCAACCAATCTAGAACCTGGTTTACTGCAATTCAACATGCGTAACTTGGCCTGTCTAAGTTTTTCCTGCACCTCCACATTATCTGGTATGACCACCCATTGCAAAGTACCCAACCAGCCCGGTATAAACCTGCAAGCAGGCTCCCTACCTCTCATGAGGGCAAACGGCGAGACACCCGTTGTGACGTGCGGAGTGATCCTGTAACTCCACAACATCTCCTTTAAGATCTTCCTCCAGTCCAGGTCGGAGGCTAACGCTAACTGCATGGCATCCACCACAACCCTATTCATCCATTCCACTAACCCATTAGTTTGGGGGTGATATACCGATGCAAATCTCCAATGTATACCATTGTCTTTTCCATAATCCTGAACCGAGGTAGCCACAAACTGAGGCCCATTGTCGCTCAACATACAGGACGGATAGCCCTCCCTCCTAAACACGATTTCCAATTCCACTACCACATCCTGTGCCGTGACTCTATGCATTTCAATCACTTCTGGCCATTTGCTAAAATGATCAACTATTACTAAAAAATAGACTGGACTCTCCTCCAACCTAGAGTATGGCCCCAGTAAATCAATACCGAGCATCTTCCAAGGTGCGGTAGGAACCTGCACCGGTACCATCTCCTGACGACACCTAACCATTGCTTTATCACTATCATTGCAAGGCCCACAATGCTCTATGTGCGCTTTGACTCCCGCGTCCATTCCCGGCCACCAAAAATACTGTCGTACTTTCCTAGAGGTCATGGACACTCCTAAATGCCCTGCATGGGCTTGCTCTATTATCCCCAATCTTCTGGACTTGGGCGGAACCAATTTGTCTGCTTTAAGCACCAACCCTTTCTCCACCGTCAAATCATTTTGGACCTCAAAATAAGACCTCATCTGTGGACTCAGATTCCTTTTATGCGTCCATCCTTTTATTATCCTTTGCACTAAAAGGCGATATTCCTCATCCTGACTTGCTTCCCTAACCCAAGCTTCTAAACTCTGGTCCGAACAACCAACCCAGCTAACCTGTGCTACTAAATCCTCATCTGTTAACCATCCCGATGAAACCTTCTACTCTACCATGTCCGGGGGCAGCCGACTCAGGCAATCCGCAACCACATTCTCTCTGCCTGACAAATATTGCGTCTCAAAACAATACCCTTGCATGTTGGTCAAAAGTCTTAATATCCTAGGGGTGGCCCTTTTTAATCCCCTGGTGGTTAGGACTTCAATAAGGGGTTTATGGTCCGTCTTCAGGATGAATCGACCGCCCCACAGATAATGTTTAAAATGCCTCATGGCCCACACTGCAGCCAAAAGCTCCCTCTCCACTACTGAGTATCTACTTTCTGGCTCCGTTAAAGCACGGGAAGCAAAACCAATTACTCTCTCAAGAGAGCCTCTCCCCTGGGTAAGCACCGCACCTAACCCTTTCAAACTGGCATCTGTAGTTAAGAACGTATCCTCATCCACTGAAAAATGACCCAAACACGTAATTTTTTCCACCGCCTGCTTTACAGCCAAAAATGCACCTTCACACTCCCCATCCCATTCAAACTTAGCGAACTTCTTCATTTTCAATCTGAATGGATACGTTAAGGTGGAAAAATTCGGAATAAACCGGGAATAATACTCTGCAAGCCCCAAAAATGATCTCAAATCCTCCTTACTGCCCAGTGATTTGGCTTCCAAAATTCCAGCAACTAATTTATTCTTTGGACCTACCCCTTTTTCCGACAAGGAATGACCTAAATAATCCACCTGCCTTTGCCCCAGATGACACTTCTCCACCTCTATCGTGAAACCATGTTGCTGTAATCTCCTTAGTACATCCCTCAATCTCTCATCATGAACACATAAGTCAGACCCATACACCAATATGTCATCCTGGAATACACATACCCCACTTAAGCCCTGTAAGACTGCTTCCATGACTTTCTGAAATACACCAGCAGCCGATGCCAAACCAAAAGGCATCCTTTTAAAACGATATAGCCCAAAAGGTGTAATAAAAGTGGTCACCGGTCTAGATGCCTTGGTAAGCGGAATTTGGTGATACGCAGAAGCTAAGTCTAAGGTGGAGAAAACTGTAGCTCCCTTAACACTGGCCAACAAATCCGGAATCTTGGGAAGTGGATGCCTAACCACCCACAGCTCTTTGTTGACCGCTGTGAGGTCTACACAGAGTCTCAATTTCCCATTACCTTTAAGGACTACCACTAGCGGAGAAACCCATCTAGAAGCGTTAGCTGGCTCAATTATTCCCTTCTGCAGTAATCCCTCTAAATCCACTCTGACTTGGTCTTGCCATTTAGCAGGAATATCCCTAACTGCTTGCACTACCGGTGTGGCATTGTCCACCAGCCTAATATCATGCACAAATCGTTTGGCCTTGCCCAACGTCTTCCTAAAAACTTGAGGAAACTCTCTTTCTACCCAAGTGCACGGATTTACAGAAAGTACCACTTCCTCTACTGACGGATCCAGTTTAATGCATAAATGTTTGATCTCCGTCCATCCTAGAATGATCTCCCCTTTTCTAGCTACATATACCTTACCCTGCGTCATCCTACCCTTAAAATCTAGGTCAGCCCACCAATATCCCAACACACAAATTTTGCTTCCTCCATATGCATCCGGATTAATGTCCTTACTTAACAAGGAGGGTCTCTTCCTACCTAACCCTTCCCACCACTCTTCACTAACCATAGTATATGGTGAGCCTGAATCCACTCCTACTACTACTGATACACCATCTATCTTTACTTTAGCCTTGGGACATCTTTCCGCTTTACCCACCAGATTTCTGCCATCTATCATGCATACCGTTTTCCCTGAACATTTTTCTTCATCTGAGGAACCTTCCTCCTCTATCAATGTTACCTTTGGTTTGAAGGTTCTACATACCTTCGGCATGTGTCCCTTCAATTTACATTTGGCACAAACATTCATCCAACCTTTACAGATCTTATCCCTGGCAAAATGTCCCAATTCTCCGCATCTGAAACATACCTTTCCTTTCTTAAAACCATCCTTGCCTATTTTGGACGATGGTACCAATCCCACACCCGGTTTCTCCTTAACCTTTAATACTTGTTCCTTATGCAACCTCCCCTCTGAAACTTCATTTTTCGACTTAGCCATTTCTTTAGAACACAATATCGTGTTCTCCACCTTCCTGGCTATTACTAAAGTTTCCCTCAGAGATGGATCTCCCTGCATCCACAACTTTTCTTGTGTAATGGAACTGCTAGTGTGAACCACTACCTGATCCCTAATCATATCATCTAGATCATACCTACCCCTAAAATTACAATTTACTGCTAATCTCCTCAAGGCTGACACATACGAGTCTATGGACTCCCCTTCCTTCTGAGACCTTGTAAAGAATCTATGCCTATTGATAGCCACATTTATAGATGGATTGAATTGCTTCTCTAACATTTTCATAGCTACCTCATACTCATCCTCAGCACCTTCTAATTCTTGAGGCTCTAAATCTGCCAATTCTGTATATATACGATGAGCCTCTTGACCAATAGCATGAAGCAACACCCACTTTTCCTATGGTGATGTTTCCTCATCTGTGATTAAACCCAAAAAATTTTACCAATACAATCTCCATTGAGACCAAGGCACCGCAGGCGGTCCAGGGGCAGCTAAAAATGGTGCAGGAGCTTGAGGTTGATACCTTCTCATTTTCCTTCTTACCACAACAGGATTCATCTCTCCTGCATCTCCCTGACTACCTCTAAGAGGAAGGTCTGCATTCACACCTTCATCTGACAACATTTTGATGTGACCAATTATACCATCAGACTCTCCACAATCACCTAATAATGATAACTTGGCATTTTACAATGATCCCCCACTTTACAAAGCTGTACAAGTTATAACTAGTATTCAGTTACTACCCTTGCAAGCAACTATGTACAAGTATATATAAATATATAGGACTCCATTAAACGTCAATTTGCATTGTAGTCCAACCGTTCCCCCGGTGACTCCTCTTCCTGAAGATCCAACACCCCCGGGGCACTGCAAAGACGTTATTCCTTGCCCGTCCCCCCAGGGCACCGCAAGGACGCTGTTCTGGCAGCTAGCACCGCCCCTCGCCCAACGCCGTCTTGAGCGTGCTTGAACACAGCCGCTTCCTGGATCCCCACAGCAGGCTCCTGTACTCTGTCCGACCTGGCCTGAGTGTCCACGCTCCTCCACCCGCAACGATCAGGCCCTTTGTAGCCCGCTGCTCCCGACCTCACGACCAGCTGAAAGGACCAAGGCTGCGTCCGACAGGCCCCTTGCGGCCTGCTGCGCCCGACCTCACTATCAGCTGATAGAACCCAAGGCTGCTCCGGCGAAAACCAAGGCTGCGCCCGGCAGGCCCCTTGCGGCCTGCTGCGCCCGACCTGACGATCAGCTGCTGGAACCCAAGGCTGCGCCCGGCAGGCCTCTTGCGGCCTGCTGCGCCCGACCTGACGATCAGCTGCTGGAACCCAAGGTTGCTCCGGCAGACAGGCCTTTTGCGGCCTGCTGCGCCCGACCTTACGATCAGCTGCTGGAATCCGAAGCTGCTCGCTCCGGCAAGCCCCTTGCGGCCTACTGCTCTCACCTCGCTTGTGGCCTTGTTTACCTCCTGTAGTCCTAAGGTGCTGTGTAGCCTCTTGGTGCTGTGGCTGCCCCGACAGGCTCCCACCGTACCTGCTGCCCTGCTACACTTAGTGTGGACCAGATTACTCTCCACCGATGATGATGTGATGTCTCCCCTTTACTTGAAGAGAGTATCAACTCTTCGTGGAGCCAGGTTCCCAGTGCTGGGGTCCTCCCTTGCCAATTCACCTCGTCGCCAATGAAAGAAGTAGATGCCACGCCAAAGTCTGCAGGTAAGACTTATTTTATTGACCCCAGCACTCCACACCAACTGGTCCAACTGTCACTTTCCACAGGTGAGCATTGTGGGTACAGAGTGTGCCAGTAGATTCTAAGACAGGATTCCAATAGCAGAAAGCTATGCATCTGGACTGTACACCAGTCCACTATGTAAATACAACATACCTCCCTTCCCTATTTCCAACATTCCAAAGAACATGAATGAATCGTATGAGAGAGCCTTATAAGAAGACTAACAAGAATGAACTATAAAAACTGCATACACGCACAAGCATGAATTAACCAACCAACAAAGTGTATACTTGAACTGTATGCTGTATACATGTATCCTATGTATCCTACCTCCCTTTCCTTATTCCTCCAAACACACCTTATTTGTAAACTACAAAATCCCTGTACTTGCAAGGCATTTTGACTACCCTTCTAGCAGCTACAGCCCCACCCGACTGTTGGAGTTGACCAGGAATTTCAGACCGGAACCCATGATCATTGCAAACATCCTGAAGGTTTTGCTCCAAAGGAGCCTCTATGACTCTCTCTTCTTGTACAACAGGAGTCTCAGGAATGGGGTCTACAAACTTATTCTTGTGCTTCTCCCCCAAATCTACTTCATGCATGACCAAAGACGCATTTTCCTGTCGCTGAGAGATCTCATGCACCTGATTTTTACTTTTCACCACATCACTCCTATTCCATACCTTTCCATCCGCCAACTTCAAAGAGTGAGGATAAACCTCCACAACTCTCACAGGCAATCCATACTTGGATTCTCCCTTCCTTATGATGCAATTCTTCCTAGTCCTAACCCAGTCCCCTTTGTTCACAGCAACCAATCTAGAACCCCGTTTGCTGGAATTCGCCATGTATAGCTTAGCCTGTCTTAGTCTTTGCTCCACCGTCAGGTTTTCCGGTATCACCACCTGACGCAAAGTACCTAACCAACCCGGTATAAGCCTGCAAGCCGGCTCCCTACCTCTCATAAGAGCAAACGGCGAGACTCCCGTTGTTACATGTGGAGTTATCCTATAGCTCCACAACATCTCCTTTAAAAATGTTCTCCAGTCAAGACTGGAGGCTAATGCCAACTGCATGGCATCCACCACAACCCTATTCATCCTTTCCACTAGACCATTGGTTTGAGGATGATACACCGACGCAAATTTCCACTCATACCATTGTCCTTTCCATAATCTTGCGTCAAGGTGGCCACAAACTGAGGCCCGTTATCGCTCAACATGCAGGAAGGAAAGCCCTCCCTCCTGAACAAGGTTTCTAATTCCACTACAACATCCTGTGCCGTGATCCTATGCATTTCAATCACTTCCGGCCACTTACTAAAATGATCAACTACTACTAGAAAATAAACTGGTCTTTCTTCCAACCAAGAATATGGCCCCAACAAATCAATACCCAGAAGTTTCCAAGGTGCAGTAGGAACCTGCACTGGTACCATCTCCTGATGACACCTGACCATAGCTTTGTCACTGTCATTGCAAGGTTTACAATGCTCTATGTGCTCCTTGACCCCCAAGTCCATTCCCGGCCACCAAAAATATTGTCGAACCTTCCTAGAGGTCATGGTCACACCTAAATGCCCTGCATGAGCCTGTTCTATTATCTCCATTCTTTTTGACCTGGGCGGAACCAATTTATCTGCCTTGAGCACCAACCCTTTCTCCACCGTTAAGTCATTCTGGACCTCAAAATAAGACCTCATCTGTGGACTCAGATTCCTCTTATGCGTCCATCCATTAATAATCCTATGCACTAAAAGACGATACTCCTCATCCTGATT
>JAWLIA010000139.1:0-10322 GCA_034782015.1 Desmognathus tilleyi
TTTGATTGGATCAATTCCTTAGATTCCCATCTTAAGTTTACAAGTCACATTGACTCCATCAGCATCTCCTTTTTGGATTTGAGGATTTATGCTGAAAGTGGCCAGTTAAAGACCACTCTTTTTCAGAAGAGCACTGATAGGAATGCTCTTCTTGAGTTTGGCAGCTTTCATCCACGGACGCTTAAGGAGAACCTCCCTTATAGCCAATATTTGCGCATAAGGAGGAATTGCACTGATAGAAGTGAATTTGATCAGCATGCTGCAAATTTGGATGCTAAGCTACATGCACGTGGCTATCCCAAACGAATCATCAAGGAAGGCAAAAAGAGAGCGGCAAACACCCATAGAGAAGCCACCCTTGAGGAAACACCTCACATTGCAAAAGATCAATTGGTTTTTGTTAGTACCTATGATAATTTGTCTTATGCAATCAAGAAATCTGTACTGAAACATTGGCGTATTTTGAATACCGGAGAGATCCCTTTGGCTAAACCCACATTTGCGTTTAAACGCAGTAAAAATCTACGAGATCATCTAATTAGAAGTGACATTGCAAGATCCAATCAGCTGAGACAGCCAACCATTACTGAATCATGGGGCTTTTCAGCCATTGTAGGAAACTTCGCTTGTGAGGACTGTTCCGTGTGCCCCTTTGCAATGCGCACAAAGGAAATTGATCTGGGTCGCGAAAAGAAATGGCCTTTAAGGCTTCATACTAACTGCAATACCAGTAATGCCATCTACATTGTTTTCTGCCCATGCGGGTTAAAATATGTTGGGCAAACCACCAGACCCATTCATACCCGGCTGGTGGAACATCGCAGTCGAATCCGCACGAAAACTCTGTCTGCACCCATGGTTTCCCACTTTGTGGAGGCTGGCCACTCTGAGAATGATATTCAGTGGTGCATCCTTGAGGTTATCAAAGGTCGCAGTGAATCGAATATCCTTGCTAAACTGCTACGCCGTGAAAACCATTGGATTTTTCATTTACACACTCATCAGGATGGTTTGAACAAGGACCACATGTGGTAACAACATATGCCACCTTCAATAAGATGGCATTATATATATTTTTTTCAGTGGTCTTTTTACATTCTTAGTTCATTTAGTAAAAGGCTTTGTTCCCCCTTGCACTTAATATTTGTTGTGAAAGTAGTTTCCCTTCTTGACATCGCCGTTGTTAAACCATATATATGGTTCATACATATATATTAATACCGCCGTTTGAGATACTTTCATTTTTTTCATTTTTTCTGTTTTTATATAAAAAACACCTCGTGTTTCAGTAGAGCCCTTGCGGACACTTTCTGCCAGCATGTGGACTATTCACGCGGTCCCCAGATATCATCATTTTGGCCGTGGGGCTTTATACCCTCACAATCACTTTTTTTATTTCTCTATTCATTTATGTTTTTGTTGATAGAAAAAGTTTCGCCTCTTAGAGGGCTTCTCGCTTGGCCATCAGCAATGGGGTGCCACCAATTTCAGTCCAATAGTGTGCAGCGGGTCTTTTATGATTAAGCATCTTTTAAACAAACTATGAGGAATGAACCCTGTTTAAACTACAAGCACCAGCATTCCAATCGCCATGTATTCTCTTCAGTCAGCGTAATTTCCCTCCCACGTGTATTGAGTGAGGCGCCTGTTCATAGCGGCAATTAACCAACTAATTGGTAGCAGCACACTGCTATTTAAACCACTCACTTTGGGGTTTGTTTGTTCTTCCCTCCCCGCATTTTGGACGGGCTCTCGGTCGGGCCGGCCGGCAAGCACGCAGCACACACGCCTTTGGTAAGTGACGCTTTAACGGGTGTGGTTAATTGTAGCGGTTACAGCACGGCTAAAAGCTGTTTATTATGCCCTTTAGGTTAAAGCCTTAGTCTTCTTTCCGAGCCTTTACAACTTACGAAGCGAGCCGCTTTAATCAAATTTTGCAGCCCGACGTCTTACATGCAGGTACAGAGACAAATTACAGCAGATTAATTGTCTTTTTTCTTTCCGTTTTAAACTGCCTGTTAAATCAGTGCGCATTTACATTTCTGTTTAGACATTTGACACCCGGGCTTACGTTTGATGCAAGAACTTCATGCGGTTTGGCCGGCTTTGTATTTAACTACATACCGCCTAGTAAGTACACATTTTAGCTTTGGCCCCCATTTCGAGATAGCACGCTGCTCGTAGACGCATATTTTCGGTTTCATTATTTAGCTTTAACTATCCACTGAAGGACGCGTGACAATTTTTCACGCAGCTTAAGTAAATACACAGTTTTCTGAGGCATTTTTTGTAAGTATTGCATTTATCTTTTTATGTAGTTGGCTTAAAAAATCACTCATCGAGGAAGCTGTAACAGAATCTGTCAAGCAATTCTTGTGGTTCCTCGTTGGACTGCATCTAGGTGAGCTCTTTTTAAAGTACAATATGCGTTTGATAAATTTGGCTTTCCAGAAATTCATCCGCGGCACTAGGTGATGCCATTGCTCACAAATGTCTGGTTGAATCGTCCCATCATCACTTTATGCTGGTCCTTTAAAATGATACGAGTGTGGTTAATCATCATCCTGCTTTTCTTTACATTTAGGTGTAGTTGTGTGAGAGATGTAGTCAGGTGTAGTTGTATGAGAGATGTAGGCAAGTTATTGATATCAAACAGATGCTGTGGTTATGTACTGACCGGGTCTGGCCTGTGATGGAGTTGACCCCCGGGCTATTACACGTTTACTTTGTGACACGTGGTTAGCCTCACATTATCTTTGGAAATGTACAAATCAAGTGATACACAGGCAGTTACAGCCTTGTTAATTATTAAATAATCTCGTTATCATGCTAATTAATTTACATGAGCTCATATGTACAGTTTCGGGGTCTTTTCTCATTGGTCCAACGGTTATGTCTGTAATGCAGCATGTATTTGTCGTATTTTTAACGTTCTTTTGCATATTATACATTTCTTTTAGTATACTTGTTCTTTGTGACCACGTCTTCCTGAGGAATGTCCCGGATTTGTCCATCATTGTGGGACTGAAACGCCGCGTCGAAGACCTTGTCGTGGTTCCTATATGTTCTTTCTTTTAAAAAAAGTGATAATGTTCATATGATATGCAGCTGTAATAATGCTGTTTTTTAAAAATAGATTAGCCTGATCACATATTTGATGTGGTTCTAGGTTATTGTACGCATGCTTTTTTAAGAAAATGAGCATTGTTTGTTTACATGTGTAGTAGTCTAAATGTGATTTCATTACATGCCTGTATATAAAAAATTGTCTTTTTAGTTGATGTCAAAAAAACTTTTGCACATATATCTTCTATATTAATGAAAAATAATAAAAAATGGTATATTTTTGACAAAACATGTATGCTGACATTTATTGTTTGATCTATGCGCATTGACCCCTTTTAAACTGTGGTGCTCTCAGATTCCTTCAGTTTGCACAGTTAGTCCCCCAGCTGTCTGAGGCACAATCATCGTGTTTGGGGATCCTTCTTAGTCAAAACATTTTCCGTGGCTACGGTAGGTCACTAGGATTGTTTCGGGTCCTCCACCTGGGCGCTCCCCGTTCGGTTTCATTCCATATGCATCTGTTATGATATAATTTAATAGTGTATATCTACACCCCTTGTATTCTTGAGTGGTGCTTGTCCTTGGTTTTGTTTATTTGTGTGATTGATTTGTTGGGTATTTATAATGGCAGCTGAAGCAGTGGATAGTTATACCGATGCATTTATCGAGGAACTACTTCGCGCCGCATCTCCTTTTGAGAGTTCTGAGGCGGGAACATCTTTTGAGACAGTATCTAAATGGGACACTTTATCTAACACCCGGAAACGTCTTATACGTACAGAACTACATGGTAGTACCATGTTGGAATATCTACGGGCAAAATCTTTACCTCAGGGCCTTGTAGTCCAGAATCAACCTCGTATTTTTCTTGATAACAAGGTATTTAAAGTGGTCTGGAGCAACATAGCCAACAAATGTGGTCGTGATTGGCTAGTTTTGATCATTGAAACATCAAAAAATATGATCAATTCCATTAAAGAGGAGATCTCTAAATGTGAAGCAGAACTAAAGGCTAAAATGTCCAATCTTACCTTTAAGAAAAAATTAGAAGAAATTGAGGTGGAGATTAGACTGTTCAAAGAAAATACAACCTTTGATAAAATTAAAAAACTTAAAGCAGATGTGGCAAAATTTGCACAAGAAAAAGCTTTTCCCTACATTGTTGATGGCTATTATGACAAAAATCAGGTGGATGACACTGATGAAACTCAAACTCGTAGAGTTCGATTCAGAACCAATTCTTTTAGTAGTTCTGCCAGTAACTCCTCGGGTGACGGTTCAGCTGATGCAGGCCAATCCTTTCAGACATTTCAAAACAACCGAGGAAGGGGCCAGGGCAGATACAATCGCTACCAGAGACGTCAATGGCGAGGACAATCCAATCATTTTTTAGACCAAGGCAGGGGACAAATGTACCGTCCATACCGGAGGAACAACCGGTGGCGCGGCAACCCCTATTAGTTAACCTATCTGATTATGACCCCACGGACACTGAGATGAGCGTACTTCAACTAGGGTTGGGTTTTGTTCCCACTAACATACATCGCCCTGTCCAATTCCGAGAAGAATTTGCTAGTTTCATGCGTATTATCCGTCTTAAACATTTCTTCAATGACAAACCAGCTCCATCCGGTAGTAATATCACCGGCTTACGAAATCCGTCCACATTTAACCCCACTATTCAAGCAAAGGAGGTTAGTGTTTTTGAACAAGCAGTATTAAAAGATCTTGGGCAATTAGAACAAACCCACAAATCAGTTTTTTACAACATCTCAAAAGCTCAATCCAGTGCCATCTTGTCCCTTAAAAACAACAATAATATCATAATCAAACAGGCGGACAAAGGGGGCGCCACCGTCCTTCTTAATAAGACCGATTACATTAATGAAGTGCAAAGACTCCTCAGCGATATCTCATGTTATCAACCACTCCAAAGGGACCCGTCTGCTCGCCTCTTAGTTGATATTAAGATCAAGGTCTCTGAGGCACTGTCCACAGGACTTATCAGTAAGCAAGAAGCTGACTATTTGGTACATGAGGATGGCAGGATCCCTGTATTCTATGCTATCCCTAAAATCCATAAAAGATTAGAACAACCACCTGGTCGCCCAATAGTCTCGGGCATTGGGTCTATGTTAGAGAGACTTTCTGTTTATTCAGATCAATTTCTGAAAACGGAAGTACCAAAAATGACTTCTTACACCAAAAATTCCACTCACATCATTAACTTGCTTAAGGACAAAGTATATGATTGTGACTGTATGTCCCTTATCACCTTAGATGTGGAGGCGCTATATACCGCAATTCCCCAGGCAGCAACCTTAGCAGTTGCCAAGAGCGCTTTAATCAAAAGGGGAGATCTATCTGTTGAGATGCTTAACTTCATTTGTTGGGCCATGTCTATGGCGTTACAGAACAACTTTTTCAGGTTCAATGATCAGCTTTATGCCCAGATATCTGGAACAGCTATGGGTGCAACATTCGCACCTTCCCTGGCCAACCTTTATATGGCCAATTTTGAAGAAAAATTCATTTATCAAGGCAATAACCCATATAAGCATCAACTCCTCTGTTACCAACGGTACATCGATGACATTCTCATCATATGGCACGGTACCCCTTTAGAAGCCTCTGGTTTTTTTGATTGGATGAATTCCCTAGATTCCCATCTCAAGTTTACAAGTCACATTGACTCCAATAGCATCTCCTTTCTGGATTTGAGGATTTATGCTGAAAGTGGCCAGTTAAAGACCACCCTTTTTCAGAAGAGCACCGATAGGAATGCTCTTCTTGAGTTTGGCAGTTTTCATCCACGCACGCTTAAGGAGAATCTTCCTTATAGCCAATATTTGCGCATAAGGAGGAATTGCACCGATAGAAGTGAATTTGACCAGCATGCTGCAAATTTAGATGCTAAGCTACATGCACGTGGCTATCCCAAACGAATTATCAAGGATGGCAAAAAGAGAGCGGCGAACACCCACAGAGAAGTCACTCTTGAGGAAACACCACGCATTACAAAAGATCAATTGGTATTTGTCAGTACCTTTGACAATCTGTCTTATGCAATCAAGAAATCTGTACTTAAACATTGGCGCATTTTGAACACTGGAGAGATTTCTTTGGCTAAACCTACATTTGCGTTTAAACGCAGTAAAAACCTACGTGACCATCTAATTAGAAGTGATATTGCAAGACCCAATCAGTTGAGACAGCCAACCATTACTGAATCATGGGGTTTCTCGGCCATTGTAGGAAATTTCCCCTGTGAGGACTGCTCTGTGTGCCCCTTTGCGATGCGTACAAAGGAAATTGACCTGGGCCGTGAAAAGAAATGGCCTCTAAGGCTCCACACCAACTGCAATACTAGTAATGCCATCTATATTGTTTTCTGCCCATGCGGGTTAAAATATGTTGGGCAAACCACCAGACCAATTCATACCCGTCTGGTGGAACATCGCAGTCGAATCCGCACGAAAACTCTGTCTGCACCCATGGTTTCTCATTTTGTAGAGGCTGGCCACTCTGAGAATGACATTAAGTGGTGTATCCTTGAGGTCATCAAAGGTCGCAATGAACCTATTATTCTTGCCAAACTGTTACGCCGTGAAAATCATTGGATTTTTCATTTACACACTCATCAGGATGGTCTGAATAAAGACCACATGTGGTAACAACTCATGGTGTTATCAACAAGATGGCAGTATATTCTCTTCAGTAGATTCTTTACACCTATTGTTTATTCGGTAAAAGGCTGTGTTCCCTCTAGTATTGATCATTTGTTGTAAAAGAATTTTCCCTTCCTGACATTGTAGTTGTGGGACCACATATATGGTGCAAATATATATCAACATCGTCGTTTGAGATCACTCTATTTTTTCCTCTCATAGAAAAAATATCTCGGTCTTTAATAGAGCCGTTTTTGGACATTTTGGGTAGCATGCGGACCACACACGTGGTTCATATATATCTCCTTTGCTGTCTGGTTCTGAGCCCTTATTTCCATTCACAGAAAGGTCTCGCTTCTCAGAGGGCTTCCTGTTTGTTCATTGCACTGAGGTGCTACTAATTTCAATTTAAAAGATGTGCGGCGGTTGTTATTCTTGTGACGCTACGCCTTTCAAAAGAACATTTGGGAATAAACTCTTTTTAAACTACGAGTACCAGCATTCTAATCGCCACGTACGCTCTTCTGTTGGTGCAATTGACCTCACATGTGTTTTGAGTGAGGCGCTAGCTCACAGCGGTAATTAGCCAACTAATTGGTAGCAGTTGACTGCTATTTAAGCCTCTCACCTTGGGGACTGTTTGTTCTCCCTCCCCCGCATTTCTGACGGATTCTTGGCCGTGCCGGCCGGCAAGCACGCAGGATACACGCCTTGGGTAAGTGATGTTCTGGCGGCTGAGGACAACTGTAGCGATTGCATTATAGAGTAGATGCCTATATCGGCTAAAAGCTGTTTATTGTGCTTTCTAGGTTAAAGCGTCAGTCTTTCTTCTGGCTTGGCATAACTCATGGAGTGAGCCGCTTCAATCAATTTGCCGCTCGACTTAGCATTCCCAGGTATAGAGAAAAACATTCTGCTATTTTAGTAGATAATTGCCTTTTCGTTTTTTTAAAAAAAGCTGCCTGCTAAAACAGTGCGCATTTATATTCTTGTTTAGATACTTGCCGTCTTGGTTTGTTTTTGGCGTAAGAACTTATGCGGCTTGGCCGGCCCTGCACTTAATAACATATCGACCAGTAAGTACATACGCTTGCATCGCTTATAATTTCAGGATAGCACGCTACTCGTGGATGCATATTCTCTTTTTTCATTATGAATTATGGCCCTGTTCGATCTTTGGGCGATTAGTTCTAAATATCCACTGAAGGAAACGTGATAATTTCCCACGTGGTTTATGTAAATATACAGTTTTTTGATGCGTTGTTTTAGGCATTTTATTTGTTTTTTCCATGTAGCTTGCTTAAAAATCACTCATCGAGTAAGCTGTAACAGAACCAGTCAAGTATTTCTTGTGGTTCCTTGTTGGACTGCATTTAGGTGAGTTTTTCCTTAAGTATAATACGTGTTCGGCAGGCTTGGTTTTAGAGATTCATCCATGGAATTAGGTTATGCCATTGTTTATTAGTGCTTGGTCGAATTGTCCAATTTTCCGTTGGCTTTTCAAAGTGGTATGAGTGTGGTTAATCATTTTGTTTTTTTCATTTGGTTTTTTTACATTTAGGTGTAGTTGTATGGGAGTTGTAGGAAAGTTATTGATATCAAACAGATGCTGTGGTTATGTACTGATTGGGTTCAGCCTGTGAAGGAGTTGTCCCCCCAGGCCACAACACGTTTACGTTCTTGACACGTGTTCAGCCTGACATTATCTTTGGAAATGTATAAATTAAATGACAGACAGGCATTTACAGCCTTGTTAATTACTAAATAATTTAGTTATCATGTTTATTAATTTACATGATCTTAAATGCACAGTTTTGGGGTCTTTTCTCATTGGTCTAACGGTTATGTCTGTAATGCAGCATGTATTTGTCGTATTTTTAACATTGTATTTTTTTGTATGTCAAAAATTTTTTTAGTGTTTTCGTTTTCTGTGACCACGCCTTCCTGAGGAATGTCCCGGATTTGTCCATCATTGTGGGACTGAAACGCCGCGTCGAAGACCTTGTCGTGGTTCCTACACGGTTTTTTTAAAAAAAGTGATAATGTTCATATGATGTGTAGCTTTAATAATGCTTTTTTAAAATAGACCAGCCAGATCACATAACTTATGTGGTTTTTCCATGTAGGCTAGGTCAGTGTACGCATGCTTTTTTAAGAAAAATGAGCATTGTTCGTTCACATGTCTAGTAGTCTAAATGTAATTTTATTATATGCTTGTACAAAAAACTGTTTTTGAAATAGATGATGATTGAATTTTTGTATATATATTCTCTATATTAATTATAAATAAAAAATGGTATATTTTTGACAAAACATGTATGCCGACATTTATTGTTTGATCTATGCGCATTGACCCCTTTTTCAACTGTGGTGTTCTCAGACTTTTTTAGTTGTTACAGTTAGCCCCCCAGGTGTCTGAGGCACAATTATTGCGTTTGGGGTTCCTTCTTAGTCAAAACACTACAGATAAGCTGGCACCAGTCAAGCGTAAGATGGTAAAACCAGAGACTAAGACCAAATCCTGGTTTTGCGACTCTATTTTGGCTGCACGCAACTCCAAACGTAGGGCAGAGGCGGTGTGGAGGCGTACGCCGAATGATATCACTAGAGAGGATTATTCAAAAGCTGCCAAGTTGTATAAAAAAGCCATCTGTACTGCAAAATCAGAGGAATATAATAGAAGAATAGACTCTGCCCAGTCGGGTGCAAGAGAACTCTTCAAGGTTGTAAAAGAGTTGGAGGGAACACCCTCCACGCAGTGTCTTCCAAATCCCACCAAGGAATGGTGCGACTGTATCCAAAAGGCTATTTTTGCCAAGTTAGATAAGCATGTCGCTGCTATTGATGCGAAAATCTGTCTTCTTACACAGTCAGGGTTTTTGATTCAATCTGTCTTGCCGACTGTTAATGCACAACCTCGTCCCCATTTCTCTTTTCATCCAGTGACGTTAGATGAAATTATTAAGATTGTTAATTATATGAAGCCCACATCATATAAAGGGGATCTGGTTACAGCTGAGCTGATAAAAAACTCCATTACGGTCTTGGCCTCATTAATTATGAAGCTAGTAAATGTCTCCTTTGCTACATCTACGGTTCCTCAATTCTTGAAGGAGGCATGGATCACCCCTTTGTTGAAAAAGGCTGGCTTGGATACGATGGACCCTTTAAATTACCGGCCCATAACCCATGTCTCCTTCATTCTAAAGATTCTCGATACTATAGCTCACCAACAGATACGGGAGTATTTAGAAAGTGCTAAACTTCTCAATCCAAGACAGTCCGGCTTTCGGAAGGGATTTGGGACAGAAACAGCCCTTCTCGACCTGAAAAACAATCTAGTCAATATCATTGACAGAGGTCACCCAGCGCTCCTCATGTTGCTTGATCTCAGCGCTGCATTTGACCTGGTCGACCATGGGCTCTTGGTACAGAGACTTAATGACTGTTTTCACTTCTCTCCGCAAGCCTCAAGTTGGATAGAATCTTTTTTATCAGGAAGAACAGCAAGAATTTTTCTGGGTGATGTGGCGGCAGGCCCTATTTCACTTGTGAGAAGAGTGCCTCAAGGGTCCTGCTTATCCCCCA
>JAWLIA010000140.1:0-10306 GCA_034782015.1 Desmognathus tilleyi
CCCTAGGCACAGTTATAGTTATGTAATAAAGTTCGAAACGGCAGTTGCCGGCTGACTAGCAAAGCATCCAGACGTGTCTGTCTCAATTACTGCGTGGGCCTATTTTTAACGAGACATTATCAACATAACAAGAGGCGGCGAGGATGGGATGCCATTTTGACTGACACACTGCTGGAATATCACTACCGAGGACTTTCAGAGGAAAGGTTTTGTGCGAGCCCTGAGGGACACACCTCGTTGCAGGGTGACTGTAAACAATCAAAAGATACCTGCAAATACATATATCATCAATTGTTTCCCCAATACTCCTTTAGCAACTATTCAACCCAAAATATATGCATACAGACAGAACCACTCCCATAGTGCAGAATTTTGGTTGCAGCGGTAAATAAGGGACAAAAACCACAGCTAAACTATCACCGAATTGGGAGATTGCATGCTCCCGAGCTACTCCACAGCCAAGGCTTTGAAATTGGTTCACATAAATGGTGATCTTGTTGCAGAAGGGTGCGACACGACAGGGAGAAAGGTCTGTGAAACTCAGAACCATACTAATAGGACATCTGGTGAGTCAAATGCATACAGACGCACCTTTCAGGGGTTGGGGAAACTTAAATGAGAACCCATATTCTCCTTGTGTCTCAATTCCCATATCTTTAAAATTTGTACCAGTGTTATGTTACTGGGTTTCTTGTATTGCACAGAATCGCTAACCCAGCGGTATCAATGTGCCACGGACAGAATGGGATCATCTACAGCCCAATTTTCCACCATGATTCTGCCACATTCCCCAGTGTCTGCGGTTTTGTGTGCTTTGAACCTCAAGAAGGCTTGTCAGTTCAACTCCCTTTAGGTTGCATGTATTTGGTTGTTGTCAATTTATATGTGGTACAGAGAAGCAGCGAGGTGAGCGGGTCAGATTTCGCTCTCTCCATCAGCGAGCCCCGCTCTCCATCTAGAAAGCTCACCGCCACAGAGGCTGCAAAGCGACCGGGAGAGTCCGGCGTGTGGTCATACGGCGACCCGCGCGCTTCCCAGCATTGGCCACAGCTGGGGTATCCCGGGCCACGCCCCCTTCAACCACGTCACTCGTGGGCGAACTCTGCTCTATTTTTACTCGGGTCTTGGCGGCCACGCGCAGCGGCTCGCGGAGTGGCACGGTGAGTGGCTTGTCTTGCGCTTGTCAGGCGCGATTAGGCTGGGCTGGGCCGTGTTATTTATCCAGGCACTCGCTCCACTGACTGTTATATTCATTCTTTGGCTGGATTGCTACTGCACTTTTATTATCCTCTAATCAAAATGCCACTCACTCGAGGCAAACAGAAGCTGTTAGCTCCTAGGAATATGGCCAGTACCCCTATTGTTAAACAAACTTCCATGACATTGTTTACTCTCCCGATGTCTCAGTCAGCTCCTGGTAGCAATATTTCACCCACCTTCATTAACGAAATACCTCCCGTCTCTAGCGAAACACAGGTCTCACCTCAGTCCATTACATCTACACCAGACTTTGTGCTTCCCTTGAATTCACCTGATTCCAGCAATTGTGCTAATGAGCAACCAATAAATGCTTCGCATCTTCCTTCAATAGTGGACCTTTCTGTGAGCCTTGACTTGGATGATGAGGTGTTTAACGTGGAGCAGCCCCCCGCATCAGACATGCCAATAACACCTTCCATTTCTCCTCCATCCTCTTCTGATACTCCAACTACACCTAATTCTAACCTCCAATTAACGATTATTGAGGGCATGGCTAAAGCTCTCAATACAATGACTAACCTATTGATGGCTCAAAAAACAACCATTGACACACTGCACCAAAAAGTGGAGGACAACCACTCATCAGCGAACAAGAACTTCGCTCAAATAAGATCTATGCTTAACAACTCTGACAGAAAATCACAAGCATTTGAAGTGAAGGTGGATGATTTTGTGAAGAATCAAAAACAGGACCGTGCTTCTCATCTCCAAACACTTAAAGAAACGCAGAGAATATCAAAAATGATAAATGAGCTCGATGCTAAAATGATTAATTTTGCTAGCACTTTTAATTTTTTTACATCGGCAAATTCTAATTTACTTCACAGTCCATCATTAGAACCATGTGTACCTTCCTGTTCTAAATCTCAACCCACTTTGAATCCTGCAGCTTCAACTTTTTTTCCCAAAGAAGCTGCAAATGATCAACCTAAAACAAGTGGTGCTATAAAAGAACCCGAATGTAATTCATCCACAATGGTTCCTACATCCAATACCAATTTTTCACCTATTTCATTGTATTTCTTTCCTCTCTTTTGGAGTGAAGATGGTTATGATTTTAGATCATTTAATACCTTTTCTTTTTTGGAGATTTGTTCCTTATCACCACTACTCAGAAATATTAATTTGTCTGATGTAATGCATACTAAGTACGTGTCTTTTGATAAAAATAAGACCTTAACCCGAATTTCTTTTAAATGTACTTCCTCTATGAAATTAGTCTGGGACCAAATTGATTTTTTTCTCTCAAAAGGAGTAGAGGTACTCAGGGTTCCTTTACCTAATTCAGATGCTAGAAATGATTCTTCACATGAATCTACAAACAAAGGCTCATTGAAGCGTAAAAAATCATCTTCTAACATTATCAGTCAATCCTCTGCATCAAAGAAACCTTGTAATATAATTCAATTAGTTTCTGCTCCTTTGCCAGTCCCTGATTACTCTGAAAATGCTATGCTGGGTGGTTTAACAGATGAAAGCTTGTTAGAAAAACTTTCATCTTCTTCACTTTCTCTTTGACCCCGAAAACAGAGCTATTAATTTCAAAATGAGAAATGATGTTTTTAAAGGTATGTCATGGAATTGTTCTGGTTTTACTAAGTGTCTTAATAAAGAAGTATTTTTGACCCGCTATGATTTTATTTTCTTACAAGAAACCTGGTTATTGTCTCCCGTACTTATAGATGGCTTCTCCAGTTTTTTTCAAAATGCCACCCCCTCATCTATGGGACACAACTCTGGTGGAGTAGCCATTTTAATAAACGTAAAAACCGGCTGGATAGCCACAAAAATCTGGGCAGGCACACCGGGGATACTTTGTTTGTTGTGTACTATTCCTGGCACCATACCTAACCACTCTTTAATGGTGCTACTTATAAACATCTATTTTCGCCCAACATTGTTAAAAACCCCTGATGACCACAGACTATTAAAAGTATTTGACGCACTAATAAATGACCTAGTCAGAGACTACCCAGACGCACTCATGATATGCGCCGGTGACCTTAACATCAAGCTTTTAAATCCTACATTACTAGCTGAGTGGGAAGATGCTCATCCACATATTCCTTCATGGAACTTTGAGCCTACATATCTTCCACCTACCATTTCTACAGAAGCTAAATTATTGATGTCTACCCTAATACTCTCTGACTTAACTATCCTAAATGGCCGTGTTCCCGGCCATAACATTGGCGATTATACTTTCAGAAGAGGCAGCTCAGGATCCACAATTGATTATTTCTTAATAAGTTCAAACTATTTCTCTACTGTGCTTTCACTAGAATTAAATTGGACTGACTTGAGCGATCACGCTCAACTATCGATTTCTATTCGACTTCCTGTGACTGAATGTATGGGACTGGGAGCACTTCCGGTTCCCATCATCATAAAGAATAAAATAAGGACTCAAATTTCCCCGGACCTTGAATTAAAGTACTCAGATGCTCTTAATGAGGTTAAACTTCTTTCTCACCTATCTTGGGGATCTCCATTTAGTCTATATGATTCTGCTATCTGCTCCACCCGAGAGATTCTCTCCTTCAGCAGAGCATCAATTAAATTTCTTCCAGGGCATTTTACTGCCAACCAATCACCATGGTTTGACCATGAATGCAAAATAACCCGTCGTAGACTTTGGCACTTATATCCCCTTAGAACTAAGTCTATTTCTGATAGAACTGCATTCCTTTCTGCTAGGAAAATCTACAGGGCATTAATATACAGGAAACGACTTACCTGGCAACAGGAACGCGGCCACCACATTGAGCTGCTACTCCAGAAAGCGGATTATCGCTCGTTCTGGAAAATTATTAATTCCTTGCTGACCGCCCAAAACACCACTTCCCCAATTGCTTCGCTCCCCGAGGCAGTTTGGGCCCAATATGCGTTTTCCTTGTACAATCCTAAGTGCCATTTAATGGAAACCGCTCTGGAAATTCCTACTACAAGTCCACTAAACTTAGATTGTCAATTTTCTAAAATAAAACAACTAATCATGGCCCTTAAACCCTCTCGGGCCGCCGGTCCTGACCAAATACCTCCAATCTGTATTAAATTTCTCCCTTCCCATTGGGCTGACATTTTAGTCTCTACTTTCAAATTCGCACTTTCACAACACGTGGTTCCAGATTCCTGGCGCGGATCCATTCTAGTACCCATTTTTAAAAAGGGAGACAGATCCGATCCATCTTGTTATCGCCTGTTGGCAATGCTCGACACTCCTGGCAAACTCTTTGCTAAAATGTTATTAGATGAGCTCACTAATTGGACAACTGACCACAATTTACTCCCCTTATCCCAAACGGGGTTCCGGAAGGGTTGTTCTACACTGGACAATTTACTGATTCTCACACTATTGTCAGAAAAATATGTCATAAATAAAAAATATCCTTTATATGCCCTCTTTGTGGACCTCGAGAAGGCTTTCGATTCTATTCCTCGTGATAAATTATGGGTGAAACTTCTCAAACTAGGTATACCCCCTCCTCTTGTGAGATCAATAATGTTGATATATACCCACACTTGGGTTCAACTTAGATGGGGTCCGGAAGATCAGTTAACCAGAAGAATAGCCACATCAACGGGTCTGAAACAGGGGTGCGTACTCGCGCCCCTGTTATTTAACTTGTATATTGCAGACCTTCCATCTAGCCTTACATCACCCCTCTCTGTAGCTCCCAAGATGGCAGGCCTGGCAATTCCCATTCTCACATATGCCGATGATACGGTATTATTGAATCTTACTCCGGTGGGGCTGAAGGCAGTTTTTGAAGATTTGTGCATTTATTGTTCTACCAATGGCCTTAAAATCAATCATGCAAAAACTAAAATTCTTCCACTTGGCCCTCACGCTCTGCATAACTCACTATCTACCTCAATAGGCATAATCGAATGTGTTGAGGAATTTAAGTATTTAGGCTTATCTTTCTCTATTAAACCCAACTGGGCGCTCCATCTTCAACAAACCAAATTGAAAGGGAGTTGTATCACGGCCGCGCTTAATAGAATCAAATATCAGATTTTATTCACAGGAATTAAGCCACTGATCAACTTATATAACTCAAATTGGATCAGCTCTGTACTATACGGGACAGAAATATGGGGCGCCACGCGTAATTTAGACCTATACAAATGGGATGCCTCATTTTGGAAAACCATTTTGAACCTACCAGTATGCACTCCAATCGCTGCTGTACTGCTAGATTTAGACATCTTACCTGCCCAAGGCAAAGCTGATCTCAGATTTCTAAACTATTTCAGAAAAGTCACACTGTTGTCAACTGACACTCTTGCTCATATCTGCCTAAAAGAAGCTACTACCAGTGATTTTCAATTTAGTTATCTCACTCATTTACGTCTAATTTGGAATAAACTCAAGCTGAGTCCAATAGATTTTACATCGTTTGAGAATTTGAAATATATTGTTGATTTAAATTTTAAAGACCTATTGACAACATATCATTTTTCTCACTGTGTGGCTCGCTGCAGCACTCTTGTTTCTTTAAATCATTACAACACAATCAAAACCCATAAAATCTGTGAGCCTTATCTGCTACAGTGTGAATCTCTCACTATACTCCGTGCTTTCATGAAATTAAGATATGGAATGTTACCTAACAGAACCACCTTTAACACCGTTGATAGACTAACTACATGCCTTTCCTGTGATAATTGCAGAGACGATATAATTCATGTATGCACTGAATGCAATCTGTTTAAAGCTCAAAGAATGCGTTGGTTGAATAAATACTTAAAAAACGATAATTCTATTAATTTTTCGGATTTATTATTGGAAACAACACACAGCGATTTAGTGAGAATCTTTAATTTTTTGACTGCCTGTTTTAAAATGAAAAATTGGATTATTTAAGTTAACTGTGTTATTTTTATGGTGATCTACTAGAGTGATTGTATGATTCGTATCGCGAGCATAGTTAACTTTAATTACCTGTTTTAAAGTGAAATAGCGGATTATTTTATTGTATGTATTGCATTGGAGATTATTAAATTCAACTAAGATCTTTTTCTTTTTTTACAAATTGTAATTCGTTCTGATGTGTTGTCTTGTATAAACTGTAAGTTTTCTGAGACAATAAAGTTGAATTGAATTGAAATAGCCTTATTTCCTAGATGCCATATTATAGATGCAATACTGCCTGAACAGGATTTTTATTAATTGAGACCATGCTTATGGTCTAGAAGAGGGCCGAGGTTTAATCAAGGACCTTCCTGTAGGATTCCCTTGGCAACATAACTTTCCCTGCTGATATTAATAAATGGGAGCAGATTAACTGGGCTCAGGTATGAAGAGCAATGACGCCCCGTGCCCATGGTATCACCAAAGCCGCTAGATGTTCCTTACACCACTATATTCATGATGAGAAGTAAAGATACTCTTAGATGTGCATTATTTTAGCGCTAAGAGGATGTTCGGAAGATAAAGGATACTAAAGCCGACCACCAGAGTGACTGGAGATGAATAGTTCTATGCACCTCAAGCTCAGAATGTAGGGAAAGGCCTTGTGACTTTTAATTTGGAGACTATATTAACGGTAAGCAGGGGGACCAAGACCATGGGGTACTAAAAGCAACCCTAGAGTAGCTGGAGAAAATATTCGAGAATACCTCATGCTCCAAAAGATACAAGGTGTGTATTTTGTCAGCGTTTGAGTGAGCCGCCCATTTCTGATTGCAGTATATAGAAGATTTTCATCAGAAAATGTGCAAAATTCACGAATCCACTAGAGGCTAAACACTGTTAATACGCCTGATTGAAAATAAGATGAAGGACTTGCTAATTTCTTACTTACAGTAAAAGCGGCATACTCTCAACTTGTGTTCTTGACAGCCTAGTGGTTGGTGCTCTAGTGGCAGTTTGCACACAGAGACGCTGCTCTCCATTTTCACAATTAGTATATTATTGATTGTGTGTATAGCGGTAATTCACAAATATCAATGCATGTGCATTTTGGCACAGATCCTCAATGTATACTGTTGCAACCTCTGGCTGCTAGGGCGCTGCTGTGAAGGGACTGCTGTGGGACATAGCAGACTGCTTCTTGGCTACTATTAGGGGATATCATCTGTACAGTGTGGTCTTTTCTAAGAGACTGCTTGTTGACCACTGTCACTATACTGCTGTGGAAGTCCTGTTATGCCACCAAACATGGTCCTGGTGATGTTGGAGGCACCACAGCGGAGGTATCATGACGACATGCTTTGGTTGATACAGCTGAATACGTAGTCTTTGATTTCTGGAATGTTCCCCTCTGAAAGCTTCATTGGTAGCTCACCCTCCACCCCTCTTCTCCATGGCTGAAGTGTGACCTTCATCCGGGGCTTGAAACCGTCCCACTGCATTTGTCCCACCCCCATTATCAAGGATTGCTCTGAACACCTCCTCCCCTTCATCACCACCTTTATCAATTCCTCCTTTGCTGACCTCTCGGTCCCAGCCTCCATCAAAGAGGCCTGGGTCACCCAACTCCTAAAAAAACCCCCAAAAAACAAAAACCACACAATTTTAGATGCCTCCATCCCCACGACTACCGCTCCATCATCAACGTCCCCTTCCGCCTCAAAATCCTGAACAAAGCTGCATACCTCCAGATCCAGCGCTACCTAGAGGAAAATCACTTACTAGGAGTCGGGCAATCCGGCTTCTTCCCTCGCCACAGCACAGGGACTGCTCTGCTGGATCTCAAAATCCAATATTAAACCAAGTTCTGATAAAAAACATTTTATTTATTATTTTCTGGTGCTACATATACATTATTAGAACAATACACATTTCAAGTTAATTCAAGTTAAATTTAATCCATCAGCTGCTACATGACAGATCACACATTCCTTTAATTCTAAAAATAATTTTCTTACAGAAAAACATTCTTATAATCACAATTTGATGTGTCATTATTTCATCTTCACAAATGTCTCATTAGACACCACTCAGTTATGCTGCCATTGCAACAATTTAATTAAAATCAAGCCCAACACTTTGTGTTTCATTCCTCAAACTCTTATTCCTCAAACTCTCAAAGGTGGAAATTCCTCAGGGGCTCATGCAATAAACATGATTACAAATTATATAAATACATTTGTGACCTTTGTGCAAAAAAGACGAAGAAATAGCACAAGCTAAAATACAATACAACATATATTGAAATTGTCAGAAAGTGGAGATGATCAATAGCGGGGATCCTTGAAATGTGCCCAATGCATTTATTACTTTAATGCCCATTTACAGGAGGGAGAAAAGAAAATCAGATTCAAAGGCGAAGGCTGGTGGTTCCCGGCTGTCACGTCCCACCCAAAAAAGTATTGTCTGCACCGTTTCACAAAATTGCTGGATGCAGAACTCAGGTTGCGGAAAGTCACATATGGTAAATCCATCATGAAAAAATACTGATTCTGAAGTGCTGTGTGTAGCCAACAAGCATCATTTTACACAATTTTGTGTGCAACTGGCGGCCATTTTACTCTAGATAGAACTTGTGTAATGCGGGTGGACCGTCTTAGTAACAAACTATCGTCCGATTCTGTACCTGCTGCAATAGGTTAATGAAGTAGAAGTGGAGCTCCATCTGCACACAGTGGGCAAAATTCATCGAAGAGTTAATTAAGTTTTAACTAAAGGAGTGCTGTTTTTCTGAGTTGATTTAGCCTGTTTACGGGTGCGAGCCATACATTAAACTGAAGGTGGATCAGAACAAGATTTAGATCTTTAAGGATGGTCAAAAAGCAGTGCACAACCTCAATCAATTCCACTTCAATCTCAGTCCGCACTACGAGCTTTAGAATTTAATTCCAGCGAACCCACTACAGGCAGCGACTTACATTAGTAATTTGGCCGCACACGGCCGTCCTCGGACGCCCTCAGACGCTGCACTCGTTCCCGGCACTCAGTCCCGGCCGCTGTCGCGTGGCTGCTCTCCCTGCAGCCTTTTAAACTGTGGTTGTGATGAAATGGGCTGGACAAGGAAGAGACACGCCCACCAAGGCCGAAATGCCTGGGGATACGAAGGGTCGCCAAATGACCACTTCTCAGCCCAGAGGCACCTTCAGCGCCTACAAACACACAGGTGAGGGATGAAAGGTATTGTGAGGGATGAAAGGGATTCTGAGGTTAAGTGCTGTGCAGCGCGACGCCCTCAGATGCTGCACTCGTTCCCGGTACTCAGTCCCGGCCGCTGAACGTATTCAATTACAATGGGTAACTAGCACTTAAGGGTAAGCATGCCTGACCTTAACATGGTAATGGTAAGGCATGCTTAAAAAGTGGTTTTTGGGCTGTTTTACAGCAAATAAAAGCCAGACATTTGTAGGTGCCATGCTGGCAACCTGATGCCTACCTTTTATTTGACCAAAAAGGGTCCAAAAATGGAAAAAAACCACAAAACTAGGTCAGCTAATTTTTCTTGATTTTCATCCGTCAACCAGGCGAGGTAAAAAGAAATGGCTGCCACAAACTCTTTCTCCACAGCACAAAGAATAATTGGAATGCGGAGAATGTATACATGGAATGTGACCCCCCTCCAAAAACTCTAAAATTCACCCTAACTGCTGAACGGATTTTCACGATTTTCAGAAAAGCATGCAATGGATCCGTGCTACTTTGAAATGCAAAAAGTTGCGTCAAAATCCATTCTGCGCTTTAGGCTGTGCGTGCGGGCAAAAATGGGGCAATTTCCCTATTTTGTTTAAAAAAACTTTTGAACCTAAATACTATCTTTTTGAATATTGGCAGACAAATTCACATGTGTGGCAAATTCAATTGTGTGCCAAATTTCATGATGGTACCATTTACGGTTTAAAAGTTATAGGGAATGGCATTTCAGGAATGCCTATGGGTGACAAGGTCACTTATCTATAAGGCTGCTATCGTAGCCGTAGCTACTATAGATGCCCACGCTCAGGTGGACTGGACTTTCCACCAATGGAGAGAGGCCTTTGTGTGCTCTGTCACCAGCAGTGAAGCAGTCCAGCTGTCTGACCTCTGGCACCAGGAGTCCACCAGCATTTCCTGAAGAGGCCGCATCTGCAGACA
>JAWLIA010000141.1:0-10299 GCA_034782015.1 Desmognathus tilleyi
AAACAGGCATATGTGACATAATATTTGGTCCACTTATGTACATATTGGTCAATGACTGCAGCAATGACCACATGACCTCCCATTGTGTGTAGTATGTATATTAACTGAGCTGGGTAGTGTCGGTAGCTCATACCCGAGTTGAGATTCTGAAGCACGGCCCCGTGGGCTGTTGGGTCCAAAGAGAAACAACACATTAAATGTGTTTTTAGGAGGTTTATTGCTGGAATTGGTAGCAACAACCTTAGTTGAATAAATAATACTAGCGAGAATGGAGAGACTTGCATTAAGAACCTACACCCCAGAACAAATTGAGGCATTAGTTGGAGGCGTGTCAATTTTGGGCACTGAGAAAGCGTCGGACCTTGTAAATTCACAAAATGATTTGGATTTGATTACCCAGCTTAAAAAGAAAACAATTAGAACCGAACTACATGGACGGTTCATGGCTGAATATCTAAAAAACCAAATTATTCCTGATGGGATTGTAGTTAGAAACACACCTCGTGTTTTCACTGAATATAGACCCTTTCTTTTAAATTGGAGCCATATAGGTAACAAATGCTCATCCGATTGGATGGCTTTGATTATTGAAACAGCCAATGAACTAATGAAGGAAGAGGCAAAAGAAATTAAAGAAAAAGAAGAGAGCTTCATTAACAATGCATTGATTAATGATGCTAAGAAAAAATTAGAAACACTTGAAAAATCAATGCAGGATTTCAAAGATCTTAATGTGGGGAAAAAAATCAATAAATTGAAAACTGATCTAAAAAATTTCAATTATGAGAAAACATACCCCTTCCTAGAAAAAGATTTCTATAAGAAAGAACGTGAAGCTGCAGCAAAAGCGGCCCAATTTAAACCATACCAACGTAAAAGGGTAACATTCTCAGATACCACGCCATCCAATACGAGTGATTCAGACAATTCAAACAGCTCAAATGGTCCACAACGCAACCAACAGCCTTTTTTACACAGAGGTCAATACAGGGGCAACCGCAGACGAGGCAGATCATTTCCCAGACACAGCATGCAAACTCGCAGGGGAGACCAACACAACCCCTAGAAGACATTAATAGATTGGATTCAGATAATTCCATCCCAATCTTTAATTTGTCGAAACACCAATTGAATGCCGCTGAATCATCCCTTTTGTCGAAAGGACTATCATTTGTCCCAGCAAGAAAACACGATCCTTTTAAATTAAGAATCGAACTGACAAACTTCTTTAGGCAGATCAGACTCAAGAAGTTTTTCTTTAATCAAGAACCAAATGAAGAAATAGCGGATACAGGTTTAAAACCAGTATCAAAATTCACACCAGCTAGTAACTTGCTGGGTCCAGAAGTGGTGACTTTTGAGAACAAAATCTGGTCTGAACTAGAAAAACTTGAAATGGAAAATCGCTTTTGTGTATTTAATCTATCAAAAGAGGAACATCTTGCCATCAAAAGTCTAAATTCAGACCATTCTGTAGTCATAAAAAGTGCCGACAAAGGTGGTGGCATAGTGATCTGGGATAAAACATCTTACCATAATGAAATGATGCGTCAACTTAATAATGAGAGACATTACAGAAAATTAAACGGTGACCCCACAGTTGAACTCCAGTCTGAAATTCTTTCTCTGATCTCACTTGCATTTAATAATAAATGGATCACAGAAAATGAATTCGACTTCCTCCACAATGTGAATCCCACAATTCCAGCAATATACTTACTGCCAAAGATCCATAAAGATATGGTCAATCCCCCTGGGAGACCGATCGTGGCAGGCATCCAATCGATTTTGGAACCACTCTCAAAATTTGTGGATATATTCTTACGCCCCTTTGTATTGGCGATGCCATCTTTTGTACAAGACACTAGGTCTATGATTTTGATACTTGAAAAGACACAATTCAACCCTAAAAAAGATCTACTAGTGACATGTGACATTGAGTCACTATACACAAATGTGCCTCAAAGAGAAGCATTAGGCATCATAGGGGATCTATTAGCTACCCGTCCACAACCCACTAGAGTTCCAACCGAATTCATTCTCGAATGTGCCTATCTGGCTCTTACCAGGAATTTCTTTCTTTATGAAGACACATTCTATGAGCAATGTAAAGGTACTTCGATGGGCGCCACGTTTGCCCCAAGTATCGCAAATCTGTATGTGGCAGAATTTGAGAGGAAATTCGTGCTCAACAACAATCCATGGGGCGATAAAATTCGCCATTGGCGCCGTTATATTGATGATGTGTTTTTCATCTGGTCAGGCAGCATAGATGAACTTGTCATGTTCAAAATTTGGCTTAACCAATGTGACATAAATTTGAATTTCACAATGAACTATGACAATACACAAATTGCTTTCCTTGACCTACTTGTGAAACATCAGGATTGCCAGTTGTATACTGATCTGTATAAAAAACCAACTGACCGCAATACTTTGCTACACTATACAAGCGCCCACCCTAAATGCCAGAAAGATAATTTACCTTATGGCCAATTTATACGGCTACGTCGAAATTGTGCTAAACTCCAAGACTACGATACACATGCTCGCGGTCTCACAAAGAAACTAAAAGCAAGGGGGTACCCTAACCGCCTTATACGACGTGCCTATAAACGGGCGAGGTTTAATCACCGTGAAGCCCTTTTAGAGAAAAAACCACAAAAACAAACTTCCGATCAGCAAACCATATGTGTAACAACATTTTCAGAGGTTAGCACCGCTCTACAGCGGATTATAAGACAAAATTGGAATATTCTCCAAACCTCTGACTCCAAATTACCAAAACCTAAGTTTGCTTACAAACGGGCGAACAATCTGAAAGATGTATTAACAAAAGCCTATTTGCCAACAATGGCTAAGAACCAGACAATCCCTCAATTGCTAAATCTTCCACCGATACAGGGTCATTTCCGCTGTGCTGGGTGCGTGGTTTGCCCACAGGCTGTACAAACCAAAAGTTTCGATTATCAAGATAAAAGCTGGCCCCTCAAATTTCACAGTAACTGTAATTCTACAAATGTGATATATGCGTTGTTTTGCCCCTGTAACCTTTTATACATTGGTAAAACAACTACAGAGGTTAAAACACGCATAATCAACCATAAATCGTGTATCAGGTGTAAATACACCACTACTGCTATGTATCAACATTTCATTGATAAAAACCATACTGAGGATGAAATTCGCTGGCAGGTGATTGAAAAAATTGCAATACCCAGACGAGGTGGCAACCTGGGGGCAATACTGCGAACCAGAGAACAGCAATGGATTTATAATTTAAACACCTGTGTTGAAGGCCTTAATGAAGGATTAGAATGGAATGCCCTTGCTAGGGATATGCGAAGTAGCAATCGTTGATAAATACTGACTGTCTGCAAAATAATATCTGGCTTAGTATATATGCAATCGAATTGATAAATTGCTATCTTTGTAATGCGAACACTGTTAGTGGAAGTGGTAATGTCGATCGGACTGTGTGTTACTAAAGATAAACAATAAGTTTGGGGGCTAACGTGATGTATCCTTTTAAATTGTATACGTTATGCAAGGAAAATCTCTAAATTATTTGGAAAATCTGGCAAAAATGACTGATGGCGCTTGGTTAGTTGCAGATTACTACAGGTCATTACTACAATGTGATATAGACTGCGGTGATAAGATTTGTTTGCCCAACTGTAATGGCCCCATTCACTATGAAGTGTGGCTCTGTAATGCCTCTGTAACATTTAATGCACCGTAGACATTCGCATTTTGAGTTAATTTCACACCATTCCAAGATGGCGGCCCTACTGCTTAAAATCAAGGCCCTGCCGTATAGTACGTACTGCTGGAAGATGGCGGCATGCTGAGAACACCGCGGACGCCGCCCGTGCAGTAGACCGAAGAGTTCACGGTACGCTGCATGCCCGATTGTCAGCTGCGCTGCCCATCGTAGGCTTTTTTGAAAATGAATTTACGTGGTGGACATGGCGTTTAACGACATGTTTGTGCCCTTTTTTGTAGTTTAACAAGAACATCTTGGGCGGCGTACCGGAAGAAAAACTTTCTAGTATGAAAGGTATGCTTTTTATATAACATGACGGGTGTAAACAACAAACAGTTTGGTAGCAGGCTAATGCCGATTTCGGACTGAAAATCAATCTTTTGATTGTTGTAGGTGGCCCGTATAGTTAATGGACATTCAATGTCCCATAAACCGACGAAAATAATGAGTCGGTTACGGTGCAAGGAACTGCCGTCAACTGTATCGGTAAGTGCATTTCAGTTTTTGGATGCACGCTTCCTTTAACTAGAAAATTGGAGCTAATCTTTGTGGCAGCCGGCCACATTGGCCATGTAGCGTACCGTATGTGAAATTTGTGTATAACGAAATATTCGGTCTAAGTCTTAGAGGAATAAAAGGGAAAAGCCGCGTGGCTTGGTACTCGAAAATGTGAATTTATCTTTCGCATAAAGAATCGCTAACGATTGGTTTGTGAAATAATTCAATGGGCTTGATACTTGAAAATGTGAACTAATCATATATTAATAACCATAAATGATTGGTCTGTGAATTGGTTTATGGGCAAGGTGCATAATAAGCAATTATAATATGAGGCAATTGAGTACACATCTGGTGTTTTTAGAAATGTGTGGATGTAGGTAATGCAGCTCTCTCCTTATAAAGTAGCACTAATTTTCGTTTTTATGTCTGTGTCTGTCAATTTTTTATATTGTAGAAATTTTGAAGACTGGTTGAACACAAGAATTTTAGGAAAAGTCTATCGCTGTGAAGGACGATTTTCCATCTGTTGTCCTGATGAGGCTAAAAATAAATCAGCCGAAACAAATTTGTCGACCCTATAGATAATATCATCTTCACAGAGTTTTTTGACCTATAGCCTGGTGATTTAGAGTGTGAAAGCTCCATCCCCCAAATAACAAACATTATGATTGTTATTGAGGGATTGAATCTTGAGCATAGGGATGCAAATTAGGAGGCGAATGACTACCTCCAAATTAAATTGATGAATATGTGCGACACCAAAATTCAATTTTAAATTGGATATATTGAGTAATGTGATGTATATGAAGATATAATTGATTATTTTTATTGTGACTTTTTTCAAATTTGATAATAAAAAGTATTTTTCTATAAAAAACAGGCATATGTGACATAATATTTGGTCCACTTATGTACATATTGGTCAATGACTGCAGCAATGACCACATGACCTCCCATTGTGTGTAGTATTTATATTAACTGAGCTGGGTAGTGTCGGTAGCTCATACCCGAGTTGAGATTCTGTAGCACGGCCCCGTGGGCTGTTGGGTCCAAAACAAAATAACACATTAAATGTGCTTAAGGAGGTTTATCGCAGGAATTGGTAGCAAAAACCTTAGCTGAATATTTAATTTTAAGTGAGAATGGAGAGACTTGCGTTAAGAACCTACACTCCAGAACAAATCGAGGCATTAGTTGGAGGCGTGTCAATCTTGGGCACTGAGAAAGCGTCGGATCTTGTAAATTCACAAAATGATTTGGATTTGATCACCCAGCTGAAAAAGAAAACAATTAGAACCGAACTACATGGACGGTTCATGGCTGAGTATCTAAAAAACCAAATTATCCCTGATGGTATTGTAGTTAGAAATACACCTCGTGTTTTCACTGAATATAGACCTTTTCTCCTAAATTGGAGCCATATAGGTAACAAATGTTCATCCGATTGGATGGCTTTGATTATTGAAACAGCGAATGAGTTAATGAAGGAAGAGGAAAAAGAAATTAAAGAAAAAGAAGAGAGCTTCATTAACAATGCATTGATTACCGATGCTAAGAAAAAACTAGAAACACTTGAAAAATCAATGCAGGATTTTAAAGATCTTAATGTTGGGAAAAAAATCAATAAATTGAAAACTGACCTAAAAAACTTCAATTATGAGAAAACATACCCGTTCCTAGAAAAAGATTTCTATAAGAAAGAACGTGAAGCTGCAGCAAAAGCGGCACAATTTAAACCATACCAACGTAAAAGGGTAACATTCTCAGATACTACACCATCAAATACGAGCGACTCAGACAATTCGAATAGCTCAAATGGCCCACAACGCAATCAACAGCCTTTTTTACACAGAGGCCAATACAGGGGCAACCGCAGACGAGGCAGATCATTTCCCAGACACAGTATGCAAACTCGCAGGGGAGACCAACACAACCCCTAGAAGACATTAGTGGATTAGATTCAGATAATTCCATTCCAATATTTAACTTGTCAAAACATCAATTGAATGCTGCTGAATCATCCCTTTTGTCGAAAGGACTATCATTCGTCCCAGCAAGAAAACATGATCCTTTTAAATTAAGAGTCGAACTGACAAACTTCTTTAGGCAGATTAGACTTAAGAAGTTTTTCATGAATCAAGAACCGAACGAAGAAATAGTGGATACAGGTTTAAAACCAGTATCAAAATTTACACCAGCTAGTACCTTGCTGGGTCCAGAAGTGGTGACTTTTGAGAACAAAATTTGGTCTGAACTAGAAAAGCTTGAAATGGAAAATCGCTTTTGTGTGTTTAATCTATCAAAAGAGGAACATCTTGCCATTAAAAGTCTTAATTCAGACCAATCTGTAGTTATTAAAAGCGCCGACAAAGGTGGCGGCATAGTGATTTGGGATAAAACATCTTACCATAATGAAATGATGCGCCAACTCAATAATGAGAGACACTACAGAAAATTAAACGGTGACCCTACAGTTGAACTTCAGTCTGAAATTCTTTCCCTGATCTCACTTGCATTTAACAATAAATGGATCACGGAAAATGAATTCGACTTCCTCCATAATGTGAACCCCACAATTCCAGCAATATATCTGCTACCAAAGATTCATAAAGATATGGTCAACCCCCCGGGGAGACCAATCGTGGCGGGCATCCAATCGATTTTGGAACCACTTTCAAAATTTGTGGACACGTTTTTACGCCCCTTTGTATTAGCAATGCCATCCTTTGTGCAAGACACTAGGTCAATGATCCTGACACTTGAAAAGACACAATTTAATTCTAAAAAAGATCTATTAGTGACATGTGACATTGAATCACTATATACAAATGTGCCTCAAAGAGAAGCATTGGTCATCGTAGGGGATTTGCTAGCCACTCGCCCACAACCCACTAGAGTTCCAACCGAATTCATTCTCGAATGTGCCTATTTGGCCCTCACTAGAAATTTTTTTCTATATGAAGACACATTCTATGAGCAATGTAAAGGTACTTCGATGGGCGCGACTTTTGCCCCAAGTATCGCAAATCTTTATGTGGCAGAATTTGAGAGGAAATTTGTGTTCAACAACAATCCATGGGGCGACAAAATTCGCCATTGGCGCCGTTATATTGATGACGTGTTTTTTATTTGGTCAGGTAGCATTGACGAACTTGTCATGTTCAAAATTTGGCTCAATCAATGTGACATAAATCTAAATTTCACAATGAACTATGACAATACACAAATTGCTTTCCTTGACCTACTCGTTAAACATCAGGACTGCCAGTTGTACACTGACCTGTACAAAAAACCAACTGACCGCAACACTTTGTTACACTATACAAGTGCCCACCCGAAATGTCAGAAAGATAATTTACCCTATGGCCAATTCATACGCTTACGTCGAAACTGTGCTAAACTCCAAGATTATGACATACATGCCCGTGGTCTCACAAAGAGACTAAAAGCAAGGGGGTATCCCAACCGCCTTATACGACGTGCTTATAAACGGGCGAGGTTTAATCATCGCGAAGCCCTCTTAGAGAAAAAACCACAAAAACAAATCCCTGATCAGCAAACCATATGTGTAACAACATTTTCAGAGGTCAGCACCGCTTTGCAACGGATTATAAGACAAAACTGGAACATTCTCCAAACCACTGACTCTACACTACCAAAACCCAAGTTTGCTTACAAACGGGCTAATAATTTGAAAGACGTACTAACAAAAGCCTATTTGCCAACAGTGGCCAAGAACCAAACAATCCCTCAATTGTTAAATTTGCCACCGATTCAGGGTCATTTCCGCTGCGCTGGGTGCGTAGTTTGTCCTCAGGCTGTACAAACTAAAAGCTTTGACTATCAAGACAAAAGCTGGCCCCTCAAGTTCCACAGTAACTGTAATTCTACAAATGTGGTGTATGCGTTATTTTGCCCCTGCAACCTCCTATATATTGGTAAAACAACTACAGAGGTTAAAACACGTATAATCAAACATAAATCGTGTATCAGGTGTAAATATACTACCACTCCTATGTACCAACATTTTGTTGATAAAAATCATACTGAGGATGAAATTCGTTGGCAGGTTATTGAAAAAATTACTGTACCTCGACGAGGTGGCAACCTGGAGGCAATATTGCGCACCAGAGAGCAGCAATGGATTTATAATCTAAATACTTGTGTTGAAGGCCTTAATGAAGGACTAGAATGGAATGCCCTTGCTAGGGATATGCGATGTAGCAATCGTTGATAAACACTGGCTGTCTGAAAAACAATACTTGGCCTAGTATACATGCAATAGAGTCTATAATTGCTGTCCTTCTAAATGCGAACACTGTTAGTGCAAGTGGTAATGTTGATCTGATTGTGTGTCACTAAGGAAAATAATGAATTTTAACGTAATGAATCATTATGAATTGTGTAAAAAGTGGATATATGCCATGGAAGGAAAATCGTGTGTACTTCCAATTACTTCGAATATCTGGCGAAAATGACTGGTGGCGCTTGGCTAGTCGCGGAGTAGTACTGGTCATTGTTAAAACATGATATAGGCTGCGGTAACAAGACACGCTTGCCCAAACTGTAATGGCCCTGTTCACTATGAAGTATGGCTCTGTAACCCTGTTTTTCAATGCACCGTAACCTTAGACATTCACATTTCGAGTAAATTTCATACCATTCCAAGATGGCGGCCCTATTGCTTAAAATCAAGGCACTGCCGTAGAGCATTCATTGTTGGAAGATGGCGGCGTGCTGAGAACACCGCGGACGCCGTCCCGTGCAGAGGACCTAATAGTTCCCGGTACGTTGTATGCCCGAGTGTGAGCTTTGTTGCCCGTTACATTCTGTAAAATGAATTTATGTGGTGGACATGGCGTCTCACGACGTGTTTGTGTCCTCCTTTTTGTAGCATGTCAAGAACAACTTGGGCGGCGTACCGGAAGTAAAGTTCCCCAAAATGAAAGGTACGCTTTCCTTATTAAACACCACGGGTGCTAATAACAAAAAGTCGGGCAGTAGGCTAATGCCAATCTCTGACTGTAAAACAATTTTCTGGTTGATGTAGGTGGCCCGTATAACTAGTGGACATTGAATGTCCCATAAACCGACGAAAATAAAGAGTCGGCTACGGCGTGAGCAGCCGCCCACTGCATCGGTAAGTGCATAGTAGTTGTATAGATGCACGCTGTTTGCAACTAAAAAATTTTTTAGCTAATCATTGTGACAGTCGGCCACATCGGCCATACAACGTGCCGGTTTTAATTTTTGTACAACGAAATAATTGGTCTAAGATTGAGATGAACAAAAGGCAAAAGCCGCTCGGTTTGATATTTGCAAATGTGAACCAATTATGCATGAATAACCGTTAAATAATGATGGGTATGTGAATTGGTTGATGGGTAAGGCGCATGAAAAACATTTATAATATGAGGCAACAGAGTATACACTTGGTGATTTTAGAAATGTATGCGTATAGGTAACGCAGCTCTCTCCTTACAAAGTAAGAACTAATGTTTGTTATATGTCTGTGTCTGTCAATTTGTTTATATTGTAGTAATTTTGAAGACTGGTTGAACACAAGAACTACAGGAATAGTCTACCGCTGTGAAGGACGATTTTTCATCTGTTGTCCTGATGAGGCCAAAATAAAAAAGGCCGAAACAAATTTGTCGACCCTATAGATAACATCTCCTCACAGAGCGTTTTTTGACCTATAGCCTGATGACTTAGAGTGTGAAAGCTCCATCCCCCAAATAACAAACATTCTGATTGTTATTGAGGGATTGAATCTTGAGCATAGGGATGAAAATTAGGAGGCGAGTGACTACCTCTAAATCGAATTGTTGAGTATGTGCGACACCAAAATTCACTTTTAAATCTGATATATTGAGTAATGTGATGCATATGAAGAAAAAATTGAATTTTTACTGTGACTTTTTTCAAATTTGATAATAAAAAGTATTTTATAAGAAACAGGCATATGTGACATAATATTTGGTCCACTTATGTACATATTGGTCAATGACTGCAGCAATGACCACATGACC
>JAWLIA010000142.1:0-10293 GCA_034782015.1 Desmognathus tilleyi
TTTACTTTATTGACTAGATTAACGTGCCACACGCCCATGGGCCTCAGGGCGTGTGACACTTGAGTCGATCTTCACATCCATTCTCAGCTTTTATTGGAAATGAAGCATGAAATGGTGCCTGGGATCCTGGAAGGCCCAATACTCACTGGGGAGGCTGTCCAAAGGTCCCCTGGATCCGACTATGCTCTAGCTTTCCTTTTAGTAAACGCACAAGGATGTAAAGCAGATGGTAGAGAGTCTCTGTGGAATTACATTCTTGAGATGTCAAATGTGTTTTTTATCCTTTGCCCATTCTAACATAAACAGAAAAGTATGAATACTTACTAGGGTACGACCACACTCGTAAACTAAATGGTTACAGTTAGGGCCCTCACCTTTTTCATGTCACTTAAATCACTGTATGCACTTGTGCCCATTCAGTGTTTTGTCTTCATTTTGATATCATGGCGGTAAAATGTTTGTTATTCGCTGTACTAAATACATCCTTGGCCTCTCTGCTGGGATCATGTTCATGTAAAAGTTATTCTACTGCCCATTTAATATCTGCTTTTTATTTAAGTAAAACTGCTGGCCAGTCTTTATCAGTGCTTAATTTGAGCCAGAGTTTGCTGGGTCCCAGACCGGGCATTTCATTTTAAACCCTGGAAATTTGACTTATTCTCTATTTTTGCTTTTTTTTGTCAGTTTTAAGGTGGGGTGGTGGCTGTCACGTCCAGCAGCATTTAATAGTGTACTATCCACCGCTGCGCCTTATAGCAATGGACGGCGAGTGTTGCGATTTGGCAGAGTACAAGTGCTTCTTACCTGAGTAGGGATGGGCTGGACTGGAGGAGGTGACTAATGGCGAGGGGCGGCCCCCGTGACCCCCGAGGTGAGGTCACCCGGGGGGTTCAGGGAGGCCGGCGCCGCCTGGGGAGAAGGTAGGGTAGTGGAGGCTGTCTCTGGTTCTCGTGGGCTGTCTCTGGTTCTCGTGGCTTTGGGTGGTTCCGGTCTGGCACTTCAGGCTGGTCAGGAGGGGACGTCTCACTAAAGGGCAGAAGGGGAATTCCCTATTAGTGATTCTGACAATGGGTTGGCCGCTCTTTCTCCACCTTAGCCCTTCCCCTAGAATCTGGCTTACCTAGGGTTAGGCGGCGCCGGGAGTTGAGGTGATGCTTGGGGTGAGGCTGGCGGCTGGCGCTGTCTGGTCTGACTGAGAGAGAGCCGCAGCGTTGATTGGCGTGGTGGGTGGAGCTTCCAGGTCAAGGGTGGCTCCTCTGTCGCCTCCCCGCTCAAGCTGAGAGAGGCGGGGCTCGCTCGAGGAGACGAGTGCGGCTGTGGTGTAGAAGCGCGATGAGGGGCGGCGTGAGAGGCTCAAGGCCGGGGCCGGTCTCACGTCCCCCCAGGCCCCCAATGGGGCGGGCTAGCCCGAAAAAGAAACAGCGGGGCACTTCGGTCTCGTCAGTGGGACTCTCGTTTGACGTCTGCGTCAATCCTGTAGGCACTCTGGAGATCATAGGCGGAAGCAACGAAGAGGGCGTCCTTCCAGGTCCAAGTTCAGGTGCCAAAGCGTTGGTCAACGGACTCGCCCGGAATGTTCCACATCCCAGGGTTCCAGGTGAGTACGGTGTCCTGGAGGTGACATGCTGTTTAGAATAGAAAGCTACACTTACCCTAACTATGTAATGTACCTACGCTAATGCACTACGTAATGTACCTACGCTACCTAACTATGTAATGTACCTACGCTAACGTACTACCTATCTAACGCTAGTTAACACTATACACTAACTATACACTGACTATACACTAACTAAATGTGTGTACTAAACGTGTGTATGCAACGTGGGGTGTAACACTACCCCCCTCTTTTGGACCCTTTCAATATTCTTGCGTGCGGGTTTTAACAGTGACACGTGAAATGTCGGATGTATCCGCCACCCTCGGGGGATTTGTAATTTGAGGGAGACGGGGGAATACTTCTCGAGGATTTCGAAAGGACCTAAGTATCTGGGTTTCAGCTTGGGACAGGTGCCTGGTATTTTAATGTTTTTTGAGCTTAGCCAGACCCACTCCCCTTTTTGGTAGTCTGGGGGTGGCCTTCTAGATTGGTTGGCATAGGTTTTAACCCTTTGTTGGGTGGTCTGGAGGTTTTCCGTGATTTTCCTAAAGTTTTCTGTGATTCTCAGGGAGAGTTCTTGGGGTTTGATGCCCATTTCCTGAGTCGGGGGAAGTGAAGGGATACTCCTAGGGTGAAACCCGTAGGTGGCTAGAAATGGGGTCATGCCTAGACTTTCATGATAATTATTGTTGTAACTGAATTCAGCGGTGGGAAGGAGTTCGCTCCAGTTTTTCCCCGAGGAGTTCACATAGCACCGAAGGTACTGCTCGAGGGTCTGATTCAGTCTCTCTGTTTGGCCGTCAGTTTGTGGATGATAGGCGGAAGACGTTTTCAAAGTGACTCCCCAGCTAGCTAGAATCTCCCGCCAAAATTTAGCAACGAATTGAGGGCCTCGGTCTGATATAATCTCTTTGGGTAATCCATGAGCCCTCATGATATGTTTTAAGAAGAGACCGACTAGTTGCACAGCGGAGGGTAGCTTTCGCAAGGGGACAAAGTGGGCCAGTTTCGAGAAGTAGTCTACAGACACCCAGATCACCGTGTTCCCGGAACTAGCCGGGAGATCCGTAATGAAATCCATACTAATCTTTTCCCACGGGGCCCCGGGTACTCCTATGGGACATAACAGACCGTAGGGTTTCGAATGACTTGCCTTCGCCCGCGCGCAAACCTCACAGTCTGTCACGTATTCTTGGATGTCTCTAGACAAGCTTGGCCACCAAAAATCCCGTTCGACCCTTTCCCTGGTAACCTTGGCCCCCGGGTGACCCGCCCATACTGAGTTATGGTTTTGGATCAGGATCTCTTGACGGAGTTCTGGAGGTATGTATGCTTTGTTGCCTCTTCTGATTATCCCAGTCTCGTCCCGGGCGACGTCCCCCATGGTGTCTAGGGTCTGTTGTCCAGCGGGACTTTTCCCAAACCTTTCTAACCTTTCCTGTAAACCTTCCCCAAAGGCGGATATTTGGTCCACGACCGACCCTTGGGGAAGGACATGTACTTCCGAATAGTCAACTTGGGTGCTTGGGTATCCCAATCTAGATAGGGCGTCCGCCTTTCGATTGGTGGTTCCGGGTCGGTAAGAGATCTCAAAACTGAAACGTGAGAAGAATAGGGCCCATCGGGCATGTCGAGCCCCGTGACACCGGGCGTTCTTGAGGTATTGCAGATTCTTATGATCCGTCCAGACTTGTACTTTTTCCTTTGCTCCTTCTAAGTAATGCCTCCACGTGACAAATGCCTCTCTAATAGCCAACAACTCCTTTTCCATGATGGTGTAATTTTTCTCGGGGGGAGTTAGTTTTCGTGAGTGGTAGGCCACTGGTTTCAAAACCCCTTCGGAGGTTTTCTGCGAGAGGACGCATCCCACAGCTTCATCCGACGCATCGGCTTCCACTATGAATTGACGGGCTTGGTCTGGTTGGGCTAGCACAGGGGCGGAACAAAATCTTCTTTTTAGCTCTTCGAAGGACTCTTCTTGGTCTTTAGTCCAAGCAAACGGGACTCCTTTCCTTGTCAACTTCGAGATAGGGGCGATTAACGCGGAGAAGTTAAGTATGAAACGTCGGTAAAAGTTTGCGAATCCGAGGAATTGCTGAATCGCTTTGACTGAGGTTGGCTGGGACCATCGCAGGATAGCAGCAATTTTCTCTGGGTCCATCTCCACACGTTGAGGTCGGAGCACAAACCCGAGATAAGTGACTCGCTGAGTATGGAACTCACACTTCTCTAGTTTTGCGTAAAGGGAGTTTTCTCGCAGACGCTTTAAGACTTCCTTCACGTGATCGATATGCTCTCTCATGCTGCTTGAGTATATAAGGATGTCATCTAAATATATCGCTACCGAGCGTCCGATCAGATCTTTGAAAATGTCGGTGATAAAATATTGAAACGCTGCCGGTGCATTTGTTAATCCAAAGGGCATTACTAGATATTCGAAATGTCCATAACGACACTTAAAAGCGGTCTTCCATTCGTCTCCTTTGCGGATTCTGATTAAATTGTAAGCCCCTCGAAGATCTAATTTGGTAAACCATTTAGCATCTTTCACGAAATCCAAGAGCTCTGGAATCAGGGGTAGCGGGTATCTGTTTTTGATCGTAATGTCATTAAGTTCGCTATAGTCGATGCATGGCCTCAGTTCTCCTGACTTCTTGGGGACGAAAAATATCGGCGCTCCAGCCGGGGACTTCGAGGGACGAATGAACCCCTTCCGAAGATTTTCTTTGACGTAGCTCTCTAACTCCTCTGCCTCACTGCTGGACAATGAATATATCTTTCCATGTGGAATGGGCGCGTTGGGCATCAAGTCTACCGGGCAGTCGTAGGGTCGGTGTGGGGGCAGTTGATCTGCTTCTTTTTTCGAAAACACATCTACATATTCCACATATTGGACGGGAAGGCCTGGAACCACTACAGCGAGGGTCCTATTGTCTGCCAAAGTTTTCGGCTCCTCTCTGCTTAGCAAGCATTCCTGACAATACTGGGAATTAAAGGTCAACACTTTTCCTTTCCAGTCGATCTGCGGGTTGTGTAGTTCTAACCATCTCATTCCCACCACTATAGGGTGATGTGGGGAAGTGATGAGGTCAAATTCGATCTGTTCCAGATGATCTTGGACCTTCATTGTGACTACCGAGGTCTTCCTGGTCACTGGGCCGGAGATTAGAGTGGATCCGTCTATTGAGCGCAGAGTCTCCGGATCTAGTTTGTCTTCCTCTGGAAAGCAGTTTTGTTTTGCAAAAGTCTGATCCATGTACATCCCCGGCGCCCCGCAGTCCACCAGGAGGGGATAAACCCTGGAGTCCGTAACAGTAGGAAATTGGGCCGGAAGGACTATAAATTGAGGGTTGTTCTGTAAATAATTCACGGTAGGTAAGGTCGGGGACCACTGTGGAACGCCCAGGGCGGAGTCCCCTAATTCCGTTGGGCGCTGAAGTTTCCCAAATCCTTCTCATAAGACTCTTCTTGCCCGGATTCTTCTTGTGTGGTTTCAATGATGGGGGCCACTGTCTTCGGAGCTTCGCCAGTGTTCCTGAGTAACCTGCAGTCTCGGACTAAATGGCCCACTTGCCCACAGTAAAGACAGAGTCCCTCTCTGCGCCTTCGTTCTTTCTCTTGATCCGTGAGAGGTGGCCGCTTTACCGACTTTCGAATGGATGATGAAGAAGGAATGTTAATAGGTCCCTCTGTTTTGGAATCTGCCTTTGGCATTGCTCCGGTGTTTTCCTTTGCCTGCCGCAATGAAGAATTCCAAGCGATGAAGGGACTTCTCCGAGCAGAACGGGATAAGTCTACCTTACGCTCCCTAAGGCGTATATCCACTTGAAGAACCAAATCAATAAGTTCCCGCAGAGTTTGTGGCATGGGGAAAACACCCTGCATAGCTTCCTTAAATTCCTCCCTGAGTCCCTGTAGGAATATAGAGTACTGAGTAGACTCTGCCCAGTTTAATTCTACAGCTAGTTGTTGAAATTGATTTATATACATGGCCACATCCCTACTCCCTTGTCGCAAATTTAAGAATTCTAGGCTCCGTGACTGGATGGTTAGCTGTCGGTCGAAGACCCTCTTGAACTCCCGTAAAAAATCCTCAAAGTGATCCAGCCAAGGACTCTTAGTTTCTACCAGGGGATTTGCCCATTGCTGTGCGTTTCCCCCAAGGTTGGAGATAATAAAGAGGACCTTGGGACGATCAGCGGCAAACTGCTGGGGTTTTCCCATGAAATGTAATGAACATTGAGTAAGGAAATTTCTACATAGTTGTGGATCCCCCAGATATCTGTCAGGAGGGCTTAACTTTAGTTCCTTGGAGGGAGAACGTGCGTGTACATCTGAATTCACAGGATGCGAGGGAGAGAGTGGGGAGAGCATGGGCATCACTGCTGCTTCCTCCGTGTCCGGGTGCTCGCCCTCCGAGCTCTCCAAAGCAGTCTCCTCCAAGCTGTTTAGTCTACCCTGAACGGCCCTGTGTTCCTTTCTGGACTCCTTCAGCTCCAGTTCTATGCCTTCCAAGCGTCTAGAGATTTGTTCTAATAACTCCTCCATGTCCAGCGGATCCCAGATGAGGCTTTGGCACTCTGTTGCAAATTGGCAGAGTACAAGTGCTTCTTACCTGGGTAGGGATAGGCTGGACTGGAGGCGATGGTAGTGGCGAGTGGCGGCCCCCGTGACCCCCGAGGTGAGGTCACCCGGGAGGTTCCTGGAGGCCGGCGCCGCCTGGAAGGAGGGTAGAGTAGTGGGTGTCTTGCGGGTTGTCTCTGGGTCTCTGGTCTCTGGGTGCCTCTTGGTTCCTGGGTTCCGGTCTGGCACTTCAGGCTGGTCAGGAGAGGTCTCTCTATAAGGCAAAGGGGTTCCCTGTTAGTGGACCTGACGATAGGTTGGCCCCTCTTCCTCCTCTGTAGCCCTTCCCCTGGGGTCTGGCTTACCTAGGATTAGGCGGCGCCGGGGGTCGAGGTGATACTTGGGGTGATGCTGGCTGCTGGCGTTTTGTTTCTGAGAGCTGCAGCGTTGATTGACGTGGTGGGCGGAGCTTCTGGAGGTCGAGGGTGGCTCCTCTCTCGTCTCCCCGCTCGGGTCGAGAGAGGCGGGGCGTGGAGGCTGCCTCTCACTCTCGAAGTGGCGTGTGGAGTGAGGAGGCGGCGGTGTGGGGTCGAACGCGATGAGGGGCGGCGTGAGAGGCCCAAGCCGGGGCCGGTCTCACGGTTCCCCAGGTCCCCAAAGAGGGCGGGCTAGCCCGAAAAAGACAGCGGGGCACTTCGATCTTGGCGGCGGGGCTCCCGTTCGGCGTCTGCTGCAGTCCTGTGAGGGTTCCGGAGATTGGAGGCGGAAGCAACGAAGAGAGCGTCCTTCCAGGTCCAAGTTCAGGTGCCAAAGCGTTGGTTAACGGACTCGCCCGGAACGTTCCTCATCCCAGGATTCCGGGTGAGTACGGTGTCCTGGAGGTGACATGTCGCCTAGAATAGAAAGCTACACTTCTACACTAACTACTTACACTAACGCTAGACTACTACACTACTTACACTATTTACACTACCTACACTAACGCTAGACTACTACACTACTTACACTATTTACACTACTTACACTACCTAACTAATTAAAAGAGGGTGTGTGTCTATTGTATATGTGTGTGTGCGTAACACTACCCCCCCCTTTTTGGACCCTTTTAACCTTGGTGGAATTTCCGTCTTATAATATTTTTGCGTGCAGGTTTTAACAGAGACACGTGAAATGTCGGATGTATCCGCCACCCCCGGGGAATTTGCAATTTGAGGGAGACGGGGGAGTATTTCTCGAGAATTTGGAAAGGACCAAGGTATCTGGGTTTTAGTTTGGGACAAGTGCCTGGTATTTTGACATTTTTTGAACTTAGCCAGACCCATTCCCCCTTCTGATAGTCTGGGGGTGGCCTTCTAGACTGATTGGCATAGGTTTTAACCCTTTGTTGGGTGGTCTGGAGGTTTTCTGTGATTTTCCTAAAGTTTTCTGTGATTTTCTGGGAGAATTCTTGGGGATTGGTACCCATGTTCTGAGTCTGGGGAAGTGACGGGATGCTTCTAGGGTGAAACCCGTAAGTGGCAAGAAATGGAGTCATGCCTAGGCTCTCATGATAATTATTGTTGTAACTGAATTCCGCGGTGGGAAGGAGCTCACTCCAGTTTCTCCCCGAGGAGTTCACGTAACACCGAAGGTACTGCTCAAGAGTCTGATTCAGTCTCTCCGTTTGGCCGTCAGTTTGTGGATGATAGGCAGATGATGTTTTTAAAGTGACTCCCCAGCTAGCTAGAATCTCCCGCCAAAACTTAGCAATGAACTGAGGGCCTCGGTCTGATATAATCTCTTTGGGTAAACCATGAGCCCTCACAATATGTTTTAAGAAGAGACCGACTAGTTGCACAGCGGATGGTAACTTTCGCAGGGGAACAAAGTGTGCCAGTTTCGAGAAGTAGTCTATGGACACCCAGATCACTGTATTCCCGGAACTAGCCGGAAGATCCGTAATGAAGTCCATACTAATTTTTTCCCACGGGGCCCCGGGAATTCCTATGGGACATAACAGACCATAGGGTTTCGAATGACTCGCCTTAGCCCGTGCGCAAACCTCACAGTCTGTCACATATTCTTGGATGTCTCTAGACAGGTTTGGCCACCAAAAATCCCGTTCGACTCTCTCCCTGGTAACCTTGACCCCGGGGTGACCCGCCCATACTGAATCATGGTTTTGGATCAGGATCTCTTGACGGAGTTCTGGAGGTATGTATGCTTTGTTGTCCCTTCTGATTATCCCAGTCTCGTCCCGGGCGACATCTCCCAAGGTGTCTAGGGTTTGTTGCCCAGCGGGACTCCTCCCAAACCTTGCTAACCTTTCCTGTAAACCTTCCCCAAAGGAGGATATTTGGTCCATGACAGAACCTTGAGGAAGGATATGCACTTCTGAATAGTCAACTTGGGTGCTTGGGTATCCCAATCTAGATAGGGCATCTGCTTTTCGATTGGTGGTTCCGGGTCGGTAAGAGATCTCAAAACTGAAGCGTGAGAAAAATAAGGCCCATCGGGCATGTCGAGCCCCGTGACATCGGGCGTTCTTGAGGTACTGCAGATTTTTATGATCTGTCCACACTTGTACTTTCTCCCTGGCCCCCTCTAAGTAATGTCTCCACGTTACAAATGCCTCTTTGATAGCCAACAACTCCTTTTCCATGATGGTATAGTTCTTCTCGGGGGGAGTTAGTTTTCGTGAGTGAAAGGCCACTGGTTTCAAAACACCTTCTGGGGTTTTCTGCGAGAGGACACATCCCACAGCTTCATCAGACGCATCGGCTTCCACTATGAATTGCCGGGCTTGGTCTGGTTGGGCTAGTACTGGGGCGGAACAAAATCTTCTTTTTAACTCCTCGAAGGACTCTTCTTGGTCTTTAGTCCAGATGAACGGGACTCCTTTCTTCGTCAATCTCGAGATAGGGGCGATTAGTGCAGAGAAGTTAAGTATGAAGCGTCGATAAAAGTTTGCGAATCCGAGGAATTGCTGAATCGCTTTGACTGAGGTTGGCGGGGACCAACGCAGGATAGCAGCAATTTTCTCTGGGTCCATCTCTACTCGTTGAGGTCGGAGCACAAACCCGAGATAGGTGACTCGTTGGGTATAGAACTCACACTTCTCTAGTTTTGCATAAAGTGAGTTTTCTCGCAGACGCTTCAAGACTTCCTTCACGTGATCGATATGCTCTCTCATGCTGTTTGAGTATATAAGGATGTCATCTAAATATATCGCTACAGAGCGTCCAATTAGGTCTTTGAAAATGTCAGTGATAAAATATTGAAACGCTGCCGGTGCATTGGTTAGTCCAAAGGGCATTACTAGATATTCGAAATGCCCATAACGACACTTAAAAGCGGTCTTCCACTCGTCCCCTTTGCGGATTCTGATTAAATTGTAAGCCCCTCGAAGATCTAATTTGGTAAACCACTTAGAATCCTTCACGAAATCCAAGAGCTCTGGAATAAGGGGTAGCGGGTATCTGTTTTTGATAGTAATGTCATTAAGTTCGCTATAGTCGATGCATGGCCTCAGTTCCCCTGACTTCTTAGGGACGAAAAATATCGGGGCTCCGGCTGGAGACTTCGAGGGACGAATGAATCCCTTCCGAAGATTTTCTTTGACGTAGCTCTCCAACTCCTCTGCCTCGCTGCTGGACAACGAGTATATCTTTCCATGTGGGATGGGAGCGTTGGGCATCAAGTCTACCGGGCAGTCGTATGGTCGGTGTGGGGGCAACTGATCTGCTTCTTTTTTCGAGAACACATCTAAATATTCCACATATTGGGCGGGAAGCCCTGGATCCACTACAGCGAGAGTTTTATTCTCTGCCGATGTTTTCGGCTCCCTGCTCAGCAAGCATTCCTGACAATACTGGGAATTAAAGGTTAAAACTTTTCCTTTCCAGTCGATCCGCGGATTGTGTAGTTCTAACCATCTCATTCCCACCACTATAGGGTGATGTGGGGAAGTGATCAGGTCAAATTCGATTTGCTCCAGATGGTCTTGGACCTTCATTGTGACTACCGAGGTCTTCCTTGTCACTGGGCCGGAGATTAGGGTGGAACCGTCTATTGAGCGCAGAGTCTCCGGGTCCAGTTTGTCTTCCTCTGGAAAGCAGTTTTGTTTTGCAAAGGTCTGATCCATGTACATC
>JAWLIA010000143.1:0-10281 GCA_034782015.1 Desmognathus tilleyi
CCTCCAGTCCGCTTTCTAGCTCCTTGGACGGAGGAGGCGCCCTAGCACAGGATGTGCCGGCCAGCTCAGGATAAAACGAGCTGAGACCTTCGCCTCAGCGGATCCTCAAGGTACCTCCTATGCGCTGTACTATTGTTTTTTATGCTCTTTGGTTATTTTGTGTGCTTTATTTCTTATTTTCCTTTTAGGAAGCACCCCCATGTGGGCTCTTCCACTGGCGGCTGACTGGACGCCTTTTTTAAGCCCCCTGCCTCCCCATGCACCTCTCCCACTCACCCCGTTCTTTTTTTAACTTTTTATTTTAGTCTGTTGTTAATTTCCTTGTAGGTCCCCCTACGGGGACCTGGAGGGTGCCTGGCCTCCTACATATCTGGCCTGGTGGCGCTCGTGCCCGTGGCCCGCAACCACTTTGTTTTCTTCCCGGCACTCACCCCACTTCCTGGCAGGGCGACACTCCTCCAGTCCGCTTTCTAGCTCCTTGGACGGAGGAGGCGCCCTAGCACAGGATGTGCCGGCCAGCTCAGGATAAAACTTCAGCCACCACACGAGCGCGCAGCGGTCGCGCGCAGCGTGAGCGCCGTATTCGCGCCGGAGTTGCGCCAGAGTTAAGCCCGTCTGCGCTCGTCCGCGCCTCGGGCAAGGCTCTGGCAGCTCCGATTACATTATGTAAGTATTCCTCTGAGGCACTCTGTGCCCTGGCCCCGTCTACCACAATTTGGCCTATTGGTTGGCATTTTGATATCCTTACGTCATTAGCTCCTACTTGCTCAGTGTCCCCAGGATCTCCTACGTCACAGGCCCTATGCCCACCCTCTCCTGTTAAAAGTCCTTGCACCCTTTCAGCTTATCTTATAAATGCGCGCTCCCTCCCCGCCCATAGGGACCATATTGCTACTTTACTCTTAGACAATATACCTGATTTACTGTGCATCACGGAAACATGGCTTTCGCCATCCTCCACTCCTGACATAATTCAATGCCTCTCACCTGGATACTCCATCCTCCATAAAGACCGCATCAGCTCTTCCCCTGGCGGTGGTTTAGCTTTTTTATTTAAACAACACCTCACATGTTCTCTTCTTCCATTAGAAGATGTTTCCTTTATGGAAGCTTGCCTTCTTCGCCTCACTATTTCTGCAACCTTTAACCTAGTGATTCTACTCGTCTATCGTCCCCCTCCCCCTGATTCCTCGTTTGCCACTGCTTTCTCTTCTTTGGTCGCCGATCTTTTTTTACAGTATCCTCAGCTTATACTCCTAGGCGATTTCAATGTAGGCGCCTATGACCCCTCAGATGCTCACGCCTCCTCTCTTCTTTCTTGTCTAGATGACCTTGGTTTTTCCCAATTAGTTCAATCCCCTACTCACTGTAAGGGGCGTACGCTTGACCTCATATTCACCTCTTCCCCTATCATTCAACTTCAAGATCCCATCCCCGTTCTATGGACAGATCATTGTCTTATCCCCTTCTCCATCCTTCTGCCTAGTCCCCCCATTTTTGACAAACCCCCTCCAGTTCCACGTAGGAAATGGAATAAAATAGAACCTTCGCAAATCACCTCCCAGATTTCTCTACTGCTGCATGACGATACCCAACTAGCTTCTCCTTCTGTGCAGCAACTGCTTGATTGCTTCTCCGCTACAGCTGATTTCCTAGCACCAGCTCAATTAGCTAACGTCCGGAACCGTCCCTCTGCCCCTTGGTACACTCCCGCCTTGCGTACTTTGAGGCTTTCTTGCCGTCAAGCTGAACGCAAATGGCGCCGACTCTACACCAATGAACTTAGAAACCTGTATCGAGCCAAGATACATACCTACCATCAAGCTATTCACAAAGCTAAAGGGGAATACTACTCCACTAGAATTGCGAAATCTTCCAATTCTGCAAGAGAACTATTCCAGATTTCCCGTGAACTCTCATCTCTTCCAGCGCCAAAATTTCCCTCCATTTCTCAATCCGCCTGCGACGGGCTAGCAAATTTCTTTCTTGACAAAATCAATAAAATCCGTCTTAACATTTCATCCACTTCAGGTTCCCTGCCCTCACTTTGCCCAGATACTGTTGCCATGCCCCCATCCCCCCCACCTTCTGACCCCTCCTCTACCTGGTCGTCATTCCCTGTTTTTTCCGCAGAACTCATCCTTCAGGCCATATTGCGGCTTAAATCAGCCTCCCCACTTGACCCTATGCCCCTTGCAATTATGCAAGAGGTGACCCCCGCACTTCTTGAGCCCATTACTAGTGCCATTAACAACTGCTTTGCTACCGGGTTTATTCCATCTGACCTCAAACACGCCCTGGTTGTCCCTCTCCTAAAAAAACCCTCTCTTGATCCTGCTATCTATGCTAACTATCGACCTATCTCGCTTCTTTCTTTTTTCATGAAACTTTTGGAGTCCCTAGCCACCCCTCTGCTACGGGACTTTCTTGAGGACCATCTCATCCTCAATTGCTTTCAATCTGGTTTCCGGCCGCGGATGGGGACGGAGTCTGTTCTTGTGTCGGTGCTTGACGACCTTGCCCGGATCCGGGACTGCGGTGGCGTGGGTGCTCTGATATTGCTCGATCTGTCTGCAGCTTTCGATACCATCGACCACGCCATCCTGGTCTCCCGGATCCGGGAGGCCGGTATATCGGGCGCCGCGCTTGACTGGTTCCGCTCATTCCTCTCTGGCCGCTCGTTCTCACTATCTCTTCCTCCTTTCCGCTCGGCTTCTCTGCCTCTTACCTGCGGTGTCCCTCAAGGCTCCGCTCTCTCTCCTCTTCTCTTTAATCTTTATATCCGTCCCCTTGCTGAGCTCATCCACTCCCATGGCTTTCGTTTCTATTCTTATGCCGACGATACGCAGCTGTTGCTTCGCCTTGATCTCCACACTGCAGGCACAGCTGCTCGGCTAAGAACCTGTCTGACTGCCATTGGTGAGTGGATGAATTCTAATTGGCTCAAGCTCAACGGGGACAAAACTGAGCTTTTGGTGGTTGGGTCCCCCAACTCGGACACTCTCTGGGATTCTTCTTTCTGGCCTCCTTCTTTCGGTCCTTTACCTAAACCTCTTCCTGTGGTCAAAAACCTTGGTTTCCGCATCAGAGCTGATCTCTCCTGCGAGGCACAAGTAAACCACATCTGCAGCTCTGGCTACTATAAATTGAAGGTACTGCGAAAAATTCTTCGCTTCATCCCTTCTTCAGCACGACAAACTATTGTCACTGCTACAGTAATGGGCAGTTTAGACTATTGCAATGCCCTTTTCCTCGCACAGCCAGCTTTCATTATCCAACGTCTGCAAGTTCTGCAGAACTCTGCAGCGCGTTTGATCCTTGGTCTCTCTCGTAGAGATCACATCTCGGAGGGGCTACGTAGCCTCCACTGGCTCCCCATTGCTGCGCGGGTTAAGTTTAAGGCTCTGTGTCTCACTTACCGCGCCTTTCATAATCTTGGGCCCCAATATCTTCAAGACAAATTTCATAAATACCAACCAGGACGCTCTCTACGGTCAGAAAATAGTCTTCTTCTTCACGTCCCACGCTACTCCCGTGAACGTTCTGGCGGCAGGGCCTTTTCTGTAGTCGCGGCCCGCCTCTGGAACTCTCTTCCTCTCGCACTTAAGTCAATTCCCTCAATCTCTGCATTCCGTCGTGCTCTTAAAACCTATCTGTTCTGATCATTTCACCCCCCCATTCTAGGCTCTTTCCCTTTATGGTTCCTTTAGCGCCATGGTGCCCTCGGGTGATAGTCGCGCTCTACAAGTTTCCATAAGATAAGATAAGATAAGATAAGGGCCAATGAAGCGAGGCAATAACTTAGAACACAACGCACCCTTAAAGCATAAGTTCTTTGTGGACAGCCAAACCTTATCCCCTACTTTATATATTGGACCAGCCCTCCGATGTTTATCAGCCTGTTCTTTCATAGCTGCTTTGGAAGCCAATAATAAAGTAGTCAATGCTACCACTCTCGAAGAGAAGGTTTTTAAGAAGGCAGACACTTCAGGAACCAGGGAGGCACTAGGGAACCTAGAAGGCAGGAAGCGAGGATGGTAGCCCATTAAAGCACAAAAGGGTGTGGTTTTGATAGCTGAATGATAAGAGTTGTTGTAAAGGAACTCAACCAAGGGAAGAGCAGAGTGCCAACTCTTTTCTTCCTTCATGCAGAAAACACGCAAATACTGTTCTAATGTCTGGTTACATCTTTCCGTAGAACCGTCAGTCTGAGGATGATAGCCGGAGGAATACAACAACTTAGTTCCCAAACGTGCATTAAATTCCTTCCAGAACTTTGCAATAAACTGTGATCCCCGATCACTGACAATAGAGTCTGGTATTCCGTGCAACCTAACAACCACATCTAGAAAAACGTTAACCAGTATTTTAGCTGAAGGCAATCCCTCAAGACCAATAAAATGAGCCATTTTTGTGAACAAATCTGTGATCACCAATATAACCGTATAACCCTTGCTCTTTGGTAGATTAGTTATAAAGTCCATCGATATATCTTTCCAAGGTCCACTGGGTACTTTCAACGGTTGCAATAGCCCTTGTGGTTTCAAGTGACAAGATTTGGCACGAGCACAAACTGGACAAAGTCTTACATATTCTAACACAGTCTTTTTCATCTTGTACCACCAAACATATCGAGATAGTAATTCCAGAGTCTTATCAGGACCTGGATGCCCTGCCAAAGGAGCATCATGACACCAGCGAAGCAATTCCTGCTGTAACGCAAGACTATGCACCCACAATCGTGTCCCATGGAATAGCAACCCCTCGATTTCTTTGTGCAAAGAACCCTTCTCCAAGAATACCCTTTTGTCAGCCACAGTGTAAGAATCCCTCACCTCTTGAAAGAAAGATGACAATACCGAGTTTGTAGCACAAATCACCCTTTTGGGAGCCAAGATAGGAGTAGGGGTAGGAGACACCTTTTCCCCTTCTGGGTACCTCCTAGATAAGGCATCAGCACGAGCATTACAGGACCCAGGTTTGTATGTGATAGTATAATCAAACCGTGAGAAAAACAGTGACCATCTCGCCTGTCGCCCATTCTGGCATGTCAGATTTTTAAGGAATTCTAGGTTCTTGTGGTCGGTGTAAACCGTGATTGGATTTCCAGTACCCTCTAGATAGTGCCTCCACTGTTTCAATGCCTCTTTTATAGCCAATAGCTCCTTTTCATAGATGGTATAATTCTGTTCGGCCTGGCTAAGTTTACGTGAGTAGTAAGCCACGGGATGTAATTCCTGATACTGATCTTTTTGTGATAATACTGCTCCCAAAGCGCTAGATGATGCGTCAGCTTCTACAGTGAATGGTTTGGAGAAATCAGGGTTAATCAATACAGGGGCATTAACAAACTCTTTCTTTAAGATCTCAAAAGCAGACTGCTGTTCTTGGCCCCAGTGAAAATTCTTTTTCTTTAGTATATGTGTCAGGGGCAGGACAATCTCTGAATAGGAAAGGATGTATTGCCTATAAAAGTTAGCAAAGCCCAGAAATCGTTGTAACCCTTTGACATTGTGAGGTGCCTCCCAGGTGACAATTGCCTGTACCTTGGCAGGGTCCATCTCCCTACCCTGTTTGGAGATTACATAGCCTAGAAAGGGAACCTGGGACTGAAAGAATTGACACTTGGATTCTTTTGCATATAGTTGATTTTGCAACAAGGTTTGTAATACTGTTCGTACATGACCTTCATGTTCCTCAGGGGTATCAGAAAAGATTAGTATATCATCTAAGTAAATGACCATGTAGGTGTTCAAAATCTTTTGGAATACGTCGTTTACAAAGAACTGAAAACATGCCGGGGCGTTACACAGCCCAAAGGGCATGACCAAGTATTCATAGTGTCCGTGGGCCGTTCGGAAAGCAGTTTTCCACTCGTCACCTGATCTCATCCGTACTAAGTTATAGGCCCCACGTAAGTCTATTTTGGTAAACACACTGGCCCCTTGTATTTGATCTAACAAGACTGGGATCAATGGTAAAGGGTATCGGTTCTTCACGGTGATTAAATTCAATAACCGATAGTCAATACACGGCCTAAGTTCTTCTGTGTCTTTTTTCGACACAAAAAACAAAGGTGCTCCTGCAGGAGAAGATGAGGGTCTGATGAATCCCTTTGCCAAGTTCTCCTTGATATAGTCTTTCAGGATCTTATCTTCCTTGGGGGAAAGTGGGTAGATTTTACCGTGAGGAATGCTGGAATTGGGGAGTAAATCTATCCTGCAATCATAATCCCTGTGTGGTGGAAGAACGGCTGCTTCTTTTGGATCAAACACTGAGACAAGATCTGGAAAGCGGTCAGTGATAGTATTAACATACTTAACGTTTAGCCCTTCTATTTTAATAGTTCTCGCTTTCCAGTCTATATTGGGATTCCATCTAGTTAACCATGGCATCCCCAATATCAACTGAAATGAAGGAACTTGCACAATGTCGAATTGTTCATCCATGGTAACCCCTTGGAAACTTAATGATAACGGGAGGGTGTTATCCTCGACCTGACCTGACTTAAGTGGAGAGTCATCCACCGAAAATGCTCGTTCTGGTTTGTTTCTTTTTCTTATTGGTATCTGATGGTGTACCTGAAATGCCCTGTCCATATAATTACCATTTGCCCCACAATCAAGTAAGGCTCTGGTATGGATGTCAACTTGTCCTGGAACCGAAATCACAAGGTCAATATACATATGAGGTGCGTAAGGCGCATCCCCAACCACCGTTCCCACAAAGCGAGGAGTCTTATCACTACCGCTCAGTGAAGCTCCTCCTAAATTCACTGAGCGTGGCCTTTTCCCGACAGCTGGGGGCAAGAATTCAAACCATGACCTGAGTTACCACAGTAAAAACATAGGTTCTCTCGCCTTCTCCTTTCCCTCTCTTTGGCCGATAAATGACCTCTAACCCCTCCTATCTGCATAGGTTCAACCTCCTCCTTTACTCTTCTAGGAGGGGGAATATATTTCTGAAAAGGAGGAGTTATGTCCCCTTTCCTTCTTTCCTTCTTACGGTCCTTTAGTCGTTGTTCTATTTGCATTACTAAGCCTATATATTCAGAAAAGATCTTGGGGAGTGTCAGGATGTTTAACAACAAGTCTTTAATCTCTTCCTTTAGCCCTTTATAAAAAACCTTGATTAACAGGTCGTCTGGCCAATTGGTGGTGGATGCCAATAGTTGGAAGTGTGTCACATATTCTTGGGTTTCCTTATTTCCTTGACGATATTCTAGCAGCTCATTCTGCCTCATGTCTTGTTCATGGACACACTCAAACATAGCAGAGAACTGTTCCAGGAATGTGTCATAATCGTTTAATATGGGATCCTGTCTATCCACAGAGGGTGTAGCCCACTCTAATGGCCCGCCCTCCAAATGCATCAACACAAACATAACCTTCGCTGAATCAGAGGCATAGAGTTGGGGTTTATTGAGGAAGTGTAGTTTGCATTGAGTAAGGAAGTTCTTATATCCTTTAGCATCTCCCCTGTATTTGCTGGGGTTAGGTGGGTTAGGCAGCAAGTGGGAAAGTAGTGAGGTCATCTGATCATTTGACATAGTGGAGGGAGGGCTACTAGAGGTGTCCATCTTACTAGGAACTGCAGGTGGAATACTGTTACTCAATAACTGGTACTGCGAGGTGAGCAGAACCTGTTGTTGGTGTAAGGTTTTCATGTCCTTACATAAATGGCCAATGGAAGTATGAATTTTACCAAATTCAGTCTCAATTTGTTTAACTAAGTCCCCACTCATCGTTGCTGCAAAAGTATGGCTTGAGTTCAATCTGTTGGACTTCCAAGCAAACACCGTCAGCAACGATGCAGTAGGACTTCCCCTGTTTTTCCTCTGACTATGTAAATAGGTCAGCGGCCAAAAAGGGGGGTCCACAAGGACCGGGTTTGTCTCTTGTGACACTGCACCTGCAATGAGAAGAACAGAATAGAACAATGGTAAGCTACAGGAAGGAATGAGACCTAAATGGGTAAACTGAATCACTGTTCTGAAATACCAATACTCACCAAAGGAATACCCCCTTTGTGTTCTATACCGGGTGCAGTGTAGTAGAAGAATTACAAGAGCCGTCTCCTGAGGCAGCTGGAGAGGAATCCCCGAAGGAACGTGTTCTAGCACACACACACTCTCTGTAACGTAGGAGACCCCAGGTAGAGCAGCCCATGCAACATTAGAAGTCCCAATGATCCAGCAAAGAGAGGACTTCACCGACAAGGCAGAACCCTCGGGTTCTGTTAACAATGTAAATGCGACCAAGAATGTCGCTGTCTTCAGAAGCGAGACACGGCGGGCATAAGAAGCCCTATCCCGAGAGAAACGTCACTACGAGCAATAGACAAGCAGTCAACGCACAGCAAGTAACAACCGTTACCGTGCGTAAGACAAGGTGAGTACGGCAAACCGGCCAAGAGGTGAAAACACCGCGGGCAACAACGGTACAGAGTATAAGACACGAGCAAGTCAGGAAAACAGGCCAGGAGGTCAAAACACAGCGAGCAGCAAAGGTACAGAGTATAAGACAAAAGCAGGTCATATAACAAAAACAGGGTCAAGATACTTATCGTCACGAGCACAGGAAAACAACACCAAACCAAATCCGCTTGTTGAACTCAAGCAATGTATTCGCCTCGGCGTCCTCCTTTTAAGGACCGCCGAGGTGGAAACAGAGGAAGGACACAACATCCGCTAACCATTCGCCAGGCGGCCATCTTGAATGAGTATGCGAGCGACTACTACTTGCAAGGACGCCGTAACCGGCTACCAGTATGGTCCTTCAGAACAGCGAGTCTCCTGTGCAAATTAGCCCTATCTCGAAATGACCACTCTCGATGGAGGGGTAAATAAGGAATCCTGCGCCTACGAGGAGCGGCAGGTGGAATCCTAACAATTTAACACTAACCAAGGTTAACACAAGGGCACAAAGGCAACGATGCAGGGGGACCTCTTAGACACAGTGTAGTGATGCAGGCGGGCTCCCGGGACATGACGCAGGGGGCACACCCGCGGCACCGTCGGGGTTAGGCTGACATTGTGAACAGCGCACTGGGGGATTCACGGTTCAAGGGGGTCATGGCAGGCCCCCGCTGACCCAGCCCGTCGGGAGGCTTGGCAGGCACCCTCGATGCATCGGTAGCAGCCTATGGATACCCGGCCTCCCGGAATTCCGACGCCACCGTGGAAACCGCACCTGCGGACCAGCGCCCCGCACCTTTTAGAAAAGCAATGGGGACAACACCAGACCACAATGGGAGAGCACTTATGGCCCTACTTTTGGAAATAGCAAAGGAGGCATAGGGAACAGCGACTGAAACCAGGAATCGGGGAAGTAAATAAGAAGGAACGGGGGGGCGAGCAACACCCCTAGAACAGACAAGCACTAGGGATAATACCACCACCCGGACAGGAGCACTAGAAATGCAAGAGAGAATCACACGGGAGGGACTACCCCGCCGAGACAGAAGGTAAGAAACAAAGCTGAAGGAGACAGGGGAGGGGTTAAACAACTAAAGCTACAATTGTTAAAATTTAACATGTTCCCGAAGGGCACTAGGTCAGTGCTGTAAAACCCATAGATTGGGGTAAAGGGCGCTATACAAATACGAATATAACATAACATAACATGTCTGTCCAAGACATCTATAGCTCAACTCATGGCATGCAGCTCTGCTACAGAAAAAACAGACTGAGGAGTAAAATAGCCTTGTTAACAACAGTGCTGGAATTTTTGTCGGCCCGTATAGAGGGGATGAGGGCTAGTGTTGCTATTAAGGGATGCAGGGCTATTCCTCATGTGGAATCCTAAACACCACCCCCTAACTTTCACCTAAATTTTACACCACATATTTTCATCTCTACTTAGCCTTTACAAAACACCCCTACAGTTACTCCTACATTTCACCTCTACTTACTTCCAACACTCTCACTACTACATTATATGTAGTTACATCCAACCCGTCTATGCTACACTACCACTCTACACAACACCACTACACTGTCACACCTCTACATACCAGCAAACCTCTACTTCTAACTCCTACCTCTACCATACCACTACCACACCTCAGCAGTACAACCCTTAGCATTTGTGTCTCCCTGGAGCTCTGCTGCACTGTATCTTGCCTCTAACCTGTCCCTGTACCATGTGTCCCCACAAGCTATGAGGTAGTGTCATTGGCTCTGGGTCACCCTAGGAGTGTTGCCTATCTGCCAACACCGCCGCTGTCTCTGAACCCTGGCAATGACAATGATCCCTGTCCCTGGAACATGTACAGCCCTGT
>JAWLIA010000145.1:0-10248 GCA_034782015.1 Desmognathus tilleyi
TTCTGCATTGTTTGATGATGAAGACCATAGTGGAATTATTGGAAAAGGGTCATGCATGCTTTGTAGGATGATACAGGTTGGGCTGTCATTGGTTGTCTTAAACTAGTATGACGTTAGTGCCTGCTACTTTGTTCCAGATCTCCTTGGAGATCCCTCCTCCAGAGAGATTGATGCCCACCCTTTAAAAGATAATATATTGAATGAAGCATGGAAAGGCAGACAGATGAGTCCAGCCTCAATGTACAAGTATGTAACACTCCAACTTTCCGGACGTGGGTAAGTCTGATGCTACCTGAACATCTGAGCTAACCAAACATCAGTGAGAATCACAGCATAGCCTTGCGGAATGTGCTGGGTGGTTCTTCACTGCATAACATTATAAAGTGTGAGTCCGTGAAACATGTCAAAGTGGGAAGTTCTTTCCACAGGCTTTGTTTAGGTTATGAAGGACATCGTACTGGGCTGGAATAGAAGGTCTGCTTACCGCCTCATAGAGAGTCCTCAGGAAGTTGATCTCATCGGTTAAGGCGTCCACCTTGGCCTCCAGCTCCACCTTGTTCATGTAGGCGGCGTCCACGTCCTACAATGGGAGGAGATAGGAGATCAATGGGGCTTGTTTTACAAACAGTACTGGTCATCAGTATATGATAGCATTTTCTATAATGTTAAATAATTTTTTGTCCTAAAGCTTGTAACACAGTATATAGAGTTTGCGCCAATACTTGCTGTGATAGCTCTTTTTCATCAATTACACCCCTTCAGTTGCTCACCTTCTTCAGCACCACAAAGTCATTTTCAGCAGCTGTGTGCTTGTTAATTTCATCTTCATATCTGATGGGATAGATAAGGCAGAGTATTCAGCAGATCTTAACAGTATACAGTCGAAGGACTATAACATGTTTCTTTCGGTTCGATTGTACCTAATTTCAATATTTTCTGTATTACTGTTTGCCGCTAGATGATGATGATACCTGTATCCCTTCTGTTTCTGTGTTAGTTAAAGGGGCAGTTTATTCCACCACTTCAAGTTTTTATTTTAAATGTTACTAGTTGCCCGAATCCAGCTGCTCTTGTTTTAATTTGTAATGCTATTTGATAGCACAGCATCTTAGGGCTTAATTTTCTTCCGTGGCTGCACCCGTTTTGTGGTGTGTCTGATTGCTTACACAATTCCTATGGCAGATGCTGCATTATCATTCTTTTCCCCCTGACTCTGCAGAGACAAAAAATATTTACATTTTGTGATGGGCTAAGTACATTTTGAAGGACTAAAAGAATTGTGTTTTACGTATTTGCTGATTCCTTCCATCACCTTTACAGCTTCTTATAACTTGTGTTTCAGAAAACACAAATCTACCTAAGAAACAGCTAAGCCTTGTGCACAGACCTTTAATTGTAGCAGAAGCATCTCAAAATGAGGTGCTGTATTTATTGTATCTATGCTCCATCCAACACACTGTTCGCTGAAGGATCTGCACCCATCCGCGTCACCAAGTAAAACAATTCTCTGACTGCAGGTAAGGTGTACATCCCTTGCATCCAATAAACAGATGCAAGCAGTCGCCAACTGGCGGCAGAGTAACTCTGCAGTCCATGGAGTAGAGCAAGTCTACCCACCCGTCACAGAGCGACAAACTTCCTATTGCTGCCCAGCACAGCATTCTGCGATCTTTCACACAAAAATACAACCTAATGTCTCCATCCTATCAAAAAATGCTGCCCGTCAACTGCAAATAACACTACACCCCTCGCTCCACCTCATACACCCTAAAATAAGAATGTCTTGCGCAAAATATTCCCTGTCTGCTAAATATAATATACCACCCTTCTCTACTGAATGTACCATGTCCAACCTCATCCTCCCGAAAGCACCACACCCTCTCTCGTCTTCAATCAGGCTACTAATCATTTATAGAAGACCTCACACCCTCCTATCTGCACAATAGAAGGCTTCTGCCAGTCTTCAGCACACTTTTCACTCTACCTAAAGCACCCTTCTACAATTCTGCACAGAAGGCAGCATGGCCTCCACTCAAAAGCACACCACTCGATACAACCTACTTCCAACTCCGCACATCAAGTACAACACTTTACCAAACTTCCTTCAAATTATTTTCAAGAGGCAGCACAGCCTCCGCTCCTCCAAGTGAAAATATGTTACTCTAACGGAAAGTTCAATACGTGACAGCACTCAATCCAATTTACTGCTAATACCTCACAGAAAGAACAACGTCCCATCACCAATGCACCTTCCATGCAGCCATCCATGTAAAGCAGCCCAGTTTCTGCTCTTACGCTGAAGGAACCGCACAAACAACCACTCAATATGCCCAACTGCTAACGACTCTTAAGAGTCCACCAAACTTTCAATCCGCAATCTAAGGCAGCACAATCTTCACTCCATAAAATCCTAATCTTTGACATAAGATTCACACTCTCCACTGCACTCAGTTCTAATCCAGCACAGAATACACAACATCTTCAGCAATATGCCTCCTTTCAAAATCTGACTGAAGGCAACACACCCTTCAGTCTGCTCAATGCATTGAGTGCACCCTTACTGATGTCGAGAAGAATCACGCCCCTGTATGCCATACGGTGTAACAAGTTTACCTCTAACACGGAACAGATATTCTGCAGGCAGCCATATCTGCCACTCCTACCAGGGTACACAGTCAGCTCACTTTAATAAGGCACAGTCCCCTGCTACTAAAAATGTTATTTCTACCAATCTACTTATCTTTTTAGGGTTAAAAACCAAAATTAGATTATTTTATCACTCACTGAAATGGGAAGATTCTCTAGGTGTTACGCACAGTACACAACGAATCCTAGCAAACAGGCGTTGACTACGCACTGAGTGAGGCACACTCAGGCACAGTCCTGCACCCACTCTGAATACCTCGCTGACAAAGCGTGTGACTCCTCGCCTCAGCGAAGACATTCACACACATATACAGTCACTGGCAGCATCAGGGCCTTGACATCGCGGCCAGCGTCTACAAATATGTGGTGGCGCACCTAAGAGAATGGTTTGTCAGTTGCTGGGGCAGCAGCAAGATTTCCTGCCCCTGCACCTGTTAAAATTGGCTGCAGAAAACACCACACCCTCCTCGCCACCTAGAAAAACAATTGTCTCTGTCACTCACAGAGGGCACTACAGCTTCCCTTCCCCTCTCCTCAATTCACTTTTTTACCAATCTGCCACAGAAAGCAGTGGACTGCACCTCTCCACCCAATGAACCCCATCTGTTATGCCACAGATGTCAGCACACTGCGGCACTCCCCAATAAACCTATCTTTAGTCAGCGCACAGCACCAGTACACCCCCTCCGTACTTCTGTAGTCTTCAAGTCAGCGCACTGTACCCACTCCACTCTTCTATAATCTGTCACAGAAGGCAGTGCACTGCACTCACTCCATGCTTCTATAGTTTGTCACAGAAGGTAGCGCACCATAGCACTACACCCACTCCATACTTCTGTAGTCTGTTGCAGAAGTCAGCACACTGTACTCACTCCACGCTTTTATAGTCTGTCACAAAAGTCAGTGGATTGCACTACACCCACTACGCACTTCTATTATCTGTCACAGAAGGCAGTGCACTGCACCCACGCCATACTTCTATAGTCTGTTGCAGAAGGCAATGCACCACACCACACCACTACACCCACTCCATGCTTCTTCTTTCATAGAGGTCAGTGCACAGTACCACTACACCCACTCCGCTCTTGCAAAGTCTATCACTGAATGCAGTTCATTGCACCAGTCCACCTACTAAACCCTAATATAGTTTTTCACAAAACTCAGGGCACTGCGCCATTGTACCACTTCACCGTTACACCCTTCTGTAGTCTGTCACAGAAGGCAGCACCCTGTACCACTCCTCCAATATACATAACTATATAATATATATTCATGTTTCTGTTAAGTTTATATGTTTCTGTCATTTGTCACTCACTTGTTCTTGAAGTCTTCCATCATGTTCTGCATGTTCCTCAGCTCGCCATCCATGCGCCCTATGTCGTTGAGCAAACTATCCACCCGCCGCCTAAGTTTGGCGATGTACATTTCAAAGAGGTGCTCGAGGGGGTTTTTTCGGGAGCTGGCTGATACACCCCCTTGCTCCTGCAGCAGGCTCCTATTGCTCTCGAGCACCTTGTTCTGTTGTTCCAGGGGTCTAACCTAAAACACAACACACAGAGGTGAAAAAACATTGTTTGAAATCTTGCTAGCCAATATTTCGTGGATCTACCATCTATTTGTACATTGAAAGCATATACTCGTGCTAGTCATGCATATAGTCATGTGCCCAGAGGCCTATGGGCGTGTGGCACATTAATACATTCATTAAAGTAAAGTAAAAGAATACAAAGTGGATATCTGTGTCTAGCACAGTGTTGAAATTAATCAGAGGACTTTGCAAATCGAGTGATTTGCCTCATGATTTGGTCTCACGTGCCATTTCTTCCATCATGATTATCATCTTTTCACTTCTTTGCCCAACTTCACACCAGACGTCCACAACAATATTTCCTCCTGTATTTCTGCTATTAAGTCCTGGACGTCCTCTCACTTTCTCCATCTCAATTCTTCCAAAACTTAGGTTCTTTACTTTCCTTCTTCTGTTTCCTTTCTCATCTGCTTCCTTTATCTGACTCTGCCCGTAACCTTGGTGTTTTCTATGCACATATTTCTCATTTTGTAATCACATTTCCACTATCTCTCAGTCTTGTCAATTCCAACACTTTAATCTGACCTTTTCTCACTTTCTCTGCTGCTGACGCTCTGGCCCTTACTTCTGTTTTTCCTGCCTGGATTATCGTTGGCCTTTCCAGCTTCGACTCTTGACGCCTGCGACTGGTGTCCTTATGTTCAATCTTCCTCCTTGCTTTGACGTTTCCCCTCTTCTTATTTCTCTTCAGTGGCTCCCTTTTATGACCCGCCTACGCTTTCACTTCCTAATGTCTTGTATTCAAAGCTATCCATGGCCTATCTTCTTCCGATCTCTTGACCACTCTCACGCTGTACTCTTCGTCTCGGCCTATTCGTAGTCCCAGGACTATGATCTTAACCCCTCCTAGACATCCATGTGCTATCGCTCGCTTTCGCTCCTTCTCTCTGGTAGGTCTTAAACTTTGCTACCCCCTTCCTCGTACTGTTCGCTCTGCCCCATAGGCAAAACTAGCATCCGTTATTAGTGTGCCAAGCAAGTGGTAATGGCTGATAAATTGAACACGGCAGTACTTTACTTTTATGTCGACCAGTTATAAAGGGGTTTGTGTGGGTTTTACCCCTACAAGAAACGTTTGAAAATGGAATAAAATGGGGAAAACTTGTGCCATATTTAAAATGTTACGGTCTGCGACTATGCTTGTATGCAAAAATGTGTTCTTTAGGTGAATGTAAAGAATGTGCTGGACCCATTGTAGGTGTGCTTGAGGAAGTTTCCTCCCCACCCCCCAATGAATGTTTGAAAAAATGTGGCTTCTTGGAAGGGCTCTCCATTCATATGCACACATTAGACACTAAAGAATTCATCTTTTCGACACCCAGGGCACGAGAACACAGAAGGAGGAGCTGCCACACAGGGTGCGGGGAGAGAGGGTGCTCATGGACCCCACCGACAATTGCCAACAAGGACTTTTGTTCATCCTAAATTGAGGAAAATGGAAGCCTGGGGGAGAACCGTCGAATGCCTGGCAGGTAAGGCTTGGGCCTCAATCTCGAGTCCCCTGCACAACGTTGGAAGCTGGCATGTAGTTGAAAGAGTATCAAACTTCATTTTCTAAGTATTTAATGCTTTTCCGGGTTAGGAAATAGTGTTATCATATTTGTCTTGTTTGAATTTTATGAATTGACTATTGGTGTGTGCTATTCTTTTATCTATTTTTGTAATTTTTTATGGTGATTTGTTTTGAATATGTATATTTCAACGCTGTGAAGCCATATTTAATTATGCGCTATATTACATTTTCATTTATTCATTCATGACAGTACAATACACACAGCAGAGGCAGGCAGGCACCCATTTGGGCATGCAGCCTGCAGGCAATACATCACGTGACATGACATGAATGATAAACGTGCAAACAGAGCGCATGTGCTGCTTAGGCGGGAAAAGAGGGGTTTTTAAAAACAAAGTGAGAAACTTTAGGCTGGGTAATCGATTAAGAGAAATGCTTTTGTGAATGGCATCATTAGGAAGTACCATCAACATTTAAAAAAATAAGGTCAATTCTTTTAGTGACCACAAAAGGTCTGAGTTAGGGGACTCCTGACTGAGGCTGTGTGTTTTCTTGATTTAACTCTCTCTCTCTAGTTTGCTGCCTGTTATCCCGTTGCACTAGGTCACTGTATTCACGGTGCATGCGTGAAATCAAAATTTTATAAGTTTTAAAATACATTTTGTGCTTCTCAATCACGTGCCGTTATGCTTGCCGCGTGCTGCCCGGCTCTCACTTTTTTGACATCCCCGGCAAGTTGCACCCCAGGGCGCCTGCCGGTGCCGCCTATGGCAAAGGAAGCCATGATTCCTGCTATGATATGCGATGAAGAATACCAGTTTATCATTGTAGAGTGCTCTGATCAAGAAATCGATGACATACTGAAGGAAGTATTTGCCGCTGTATGTGTGTTATTTGGAACAACTTGATTATTTGTTTGATAGACATTTATTTAAACAGCAACATTGAAGTTACATCGAACCTTTCTGGACACTGGCAAATGTGATATCACCTGAAGGTAGGAACTAACCAAATACTAGTGTCAATCACAGAACAACTTTGTAGAGTGAGCTGTTTGTTTCTTCACTGCATTGCCTTTAAAACTTGAGGGGACTCTGCATATTTTTGTGGGTGATATCAATAATACATGCTAAGGTTGGAAGGTCTTTCCATAGCTTCCACAGGACACTACCCCAGTGTGAAGGAGAAGTTATACTTACCTCTTCAAAGAGACTCATCAGGAAGAGAGTCATCAGAAAGTTGATCTTGTTGATTCGGGGGTCCATCCTGGTCTTCAGGTCCACCTTGTTTATGTAGTCAACGTCCACGTCCTGTAATGGACAGGTACAGGGGATCAATCAGACAATGTATATGAGCGGGTACGGATCTTCTGGGCATGATACCAGCTATTATAATTGTTAATTGTTTATCGTAAAGTTCATAGAGCATTCAGCCCATGATTAGACAGTGGCGTTACCACTTTTTAATCATGTTTAGACTCTCACCTATTTAAGCACCACCAAGTTATTTTCTGCAATGCTGCACCTGTTGACTTCTTCCTTGTATCTGCAGGGATTCAAAAGACACAGTGCTTAGCACATCTTGTAGTTATATAGTGGAGTGTATATAAAAGTATTTCCCTTGCACTCGCATGGTACATAAATGAAATCTGTTTGCAGTCACTTGGTATAATCAACCCCCAAACTGACACCGTTTCCACTTCAGCTTCTGCCTGTTTTTCTCACCCAGACTTGTCTCTGAAGTGCAGATACAACCAGCTGCTCCTCGTAGTATGTAGTAGAGTTTATCAAACAACCACCCTGACATTTTTCGAGGGAAATTAAAGAAGGTTGTAGTTTTCTGAATGACATGAATACGCAGAAAAAGTAGCATTTCTCTTTATTACCACTCTCAATTGCAACACATATATGCCATACAAAACAAATATAAGAAATAAAAGAAATACTACTCCTCAGCAGGCAGTCTTCCCATATCCCAGAAGACATCAGCACCACTCTATGATCACCCATATAAAGCCAACGCTGTCACTCAACTCTATTTTGCAAATAGAACTCTTGCCCCAGATCAAACTGCAAACCCACAGTAAAAGGGAGGGTAGAGTATGAACCTAACTAAAAAACAGGAAGGGACATTTATTCTGCATCTCCTTGTCATTCAGAAAACTACAAGGTTCCTTCATTATACTAAAAAAAAGTACAATTTATTTCACTCCACGGAGACTCGAATAAGTTCCAATTTCAAAACCCATGTACCATCAACTGACTGCCAAAGCCAGAAGTGAATCCACCCGATGTTGACGGTACCAGTAAAAAATCTGAAGAATTAGCCCAGTTGGCAGGCTTCACACCCTCTCAAAGCACAACCATAGTGTAATCAAATCGATCCAGACTTAACCAAACGAGACCCAAGCATCCAAAATCCCTCTACTATTGAAGAGGCAAGAATTTCCAGAATGTAGCGGGCATAAATCTCTACAGGCCGTACACAAATCTACTCTCTAATCTATATCAAATGTCGGAAAATAAAATCTCAGCACATCAACATGAAATGAATAAATATATGTATTCATATTCTTTTTTTACCATTCTTAACCTAAAAAATAAAGACCATCCAGGAAACCAGACCTCATATAAGAACCAATAGAAGCAGAACAGTGCAGAGGACACACTCAGTAAAGGATGGTCAGGACAAATCAAAACAACATGGGCATCCTTTATTCCCCGCTGTCAAGAGGGATGGTCAATGTCATAAGTAAGTGTACCAACCAGATCTCGGCAAACAAACTCTACAAAGTGTCTAGGAACATATGCCTTGATGCAGGTCCTGCAACAGCCAAAAGAAATCCACAGGCCTGGTCCAGAGCTCTCCAGAGCTGGAAAAACAAGGCGGAGTGACAAATCCATATCATAGCAGAGCGAAGCTGCAATATCAATGGCCACTTATTTTGAGATACAGGCCCTTCATCTTCAAGAATCAGGGATATAACAGAAACCAATCCAAGAAGTGCTCCTTGGCACTCCAACTCTGAAGGGGCTGATCACAAAGGTGACGCATTGGCGATTGTCAAGAAGCCTGCCAAAGTGGGGATCAATCGCTTCAAATGGCAACAGAAGTCTGCAATATCTCTGGCCACTTATTTTAAGATGCAGGGCCCGCATCTTTCAGAACCATAGACCAAACAGAAGCCAAGAGGGTCATGCTCAGTGGTAACATGGTCAGTGGTACTCCAACTCTGAAGAGGCTGCCTGCTTGTCTAGAAGTATGCCAATGTCAGGAGTCACTGCTTCAAATGGCAGCCAGATGCAGGCCCTGCATCTTTCAGAATCACAGACCAAACAGAAGCCAAGAGGCTCAAGATCAGGCTTCCAAGAAGATGTTACATGCAGGAAGTGTAATTCACAGGAGACCTCACTCTGTTGTCAAGCACTGAGCCAACAGATTGAAACTGATGACTTGGCCAACGCTTAATAAAACATACCAATAATTCATTATTGCATTTAAAGGGTTGCCTCCTTCCATAGCGGGTCTGTGTAATGACAGTGGTTTCATGGCACTGTATGCCAATTACACTGACCAGGACTCCCAAGTTTTACGGGTCCTGGATAATTTTTTTAAAATTCAAATGGGTGGTATGGTGCCCGGGGCCTATGGCCCCTTCGCTCATTTTAATTAACCAAAAAAACCTGAACCTACACATGGACTCAGGGGAAAGGTAGGTGCAATTGATATGAAGTGTCATAAAACTGCTGTCGTTACAGTACACCTAGCATAGCAACAACGGCAGAAACACCATTCGCCCCAGTGCAGAATGTCATTAGCCAAAAGGAATTATTTAAGTTTAGAAAACAGAAGACCCTAGGATGCTGTATTAGGGCAAAAGCTGGTCACAGCTACTATCATAGTAGATTTTTTGTTTGTTTTGCAAGTGATATCCAAAATCCAAGAAAGAACAGGCCCAAAACCTCAACTAACCAAATGCAAAAATCTAGTTACACCGATTACAGGTCATCTGGAGCAGTGCAAGATTGTTTCAGAAAATCCTAATCCTTGTTACTGTGCCCTTCACATCCCTGACCTGCATGGCGCGCTGTCGCCCCCTGCCGCCACGGAGGGGGTCGCTTTGGGGCGCTTATCGCCCCAAGCACTCCCTCCGCGCCAGGGGCAACCCCTCTGGGGTTCACCCATGTTAGGGGGCCCAGCCCGAAGCAGTGGCACTATTCTAAAGCATCTTGACATGCTTGTTGAGGTGCTGGAGTAGAAGCCCTCCTCTCTGCTAGCGAGGGGGTGTTAGCGGTAGCTCTGGGGGTGTACCGGGTATCGCCTGGTGCTCCCCGAAAGTTCGGGACCAAACAGGAAGTTGGGAAGCACAGTCGGATACTAGGGGCCTGATTACGAGTTGGTCGGTAATGCACTTTTGGCGGTATGTACCGCCAAAAGTGCATTGCCAACCAACTATTTTGCGGTAAGGGGCTACTGCAACATTATGAGTTTGGCGGCATGT
>JAWLIA010000146.1:0-10237 GCA_034782015.1 Desmognathus tilleyi
AGGGCCTCTGTGGGCGGGGCTGGGAGATCAAAGCCCCGGTCAGCTGGCAGCAGCGGAGCGGCCTTGGCGGAGTGCGGTGGCAGAGTACCTCGTCTGGCTCTCGTCCGGCGAGAGGCTGGAGAGCTGGAACGTCGCCTGTGACTGTGACTGATACTCGTAAGTTCAGTTTTGTATACTATCTCTAGTATCGGATCCGTGTGCTGACTAGGCACTTGTCCTTGTAGCAATCAACTTTGCTGGTGCACTGTGCGACTCCACCCCTTTTTTTACTACTCGAACTTGTTACAGTCTGTTTCTGATCCTTTGTTACGCGACTTGTTGTGACCCCATTTGGCCTTGAGAATGCCGATCACAAGGAATAAAAGCAGAGTCGCAGGTCTCTCCTCGAGCAGTACCCCTAGCTCGGGCCAGAAATACATGGACGCATTTACTACTAAAGCCGCTTCCAATATTGCGTCCTTTAACGCAATGGAAGGTTCGGCGAACATTAGCCCGGACTCCCCAGGCACTGCTGCCTCTACAAATGTCATTGCTGCGAACAAGGCCAAGGTAACTTTGCCAGCATCTGACATCAATCCCCCGGTCTCCAGTGTGCACACTACATCGCTTTCTCCTAACATCACAATCTCATCGATTGCTAATTTATCCCTCTCTGAGGATTTTCCTACAGAGATCCCAATCGTTGATGCAACACAGGGGCCGGTGTTGGCTTTTCCATCTGAGCTTTCCCACTCCGGCTTACCTTCTGTTGTTGACCTCTCAGTCAATGATAGCATCCAGAATGTATCATCTCATAATGAACAGATCCCCTCTCTGACAACAGCACATAACGATGCCAACAAATCCAGTTTGCAACTGGAAGTGATAGAGAGGATGGCGAAAGCATTAAATTCAATGACAAATCTCTCAGCGGCCCAGAAAACGATGATTGAATCACTACAGACTAAAGTGGATGATCACCACTCCACCTCTAACAAAAATTTTGCTCAAGTCAGATCACTGATCGCCACCACCACTAAAAAAGTTGACTCCTTGGAAACCATCACTAGCGAAGTGGCGAAATCTCAGAAAGCGGATCGGCCGACTATAGTCCAATCCTTGAAAGAGACCCAACGGATCGCCAAAACCATCTCTATAGTGGACGCTAAAATTTCAGGATTGTCTACCTTTACTCTTCCCCCAGCGATACCATCGACATCCAGCTCTACACCGTCTTCTGTTCTGAATCCGGCTGCTCAATTGTTTCAACCCAAGGCTCAGAGAATTGCTGTCACGGATGCTTTGCCTGATCCCCCTGTTAAGCCCAGCACAACTCCAGCTGCTCCCCCTATAAGTCGAACATATTTCTCTTATATCCTCGACTTTCAACCTATATTTGGCACTGAAGACGGCTACGACCTACGATCCTTTAACATCAATGCTATGCTTGCCATCTGTGCCCTCCACCCAGGACTTCGTATACTACAGGCCTCGGATTTCCGCAGCTGGAAATTTATTCCTTGTAAATCTGGTGTCACCATCACTAGAATACAGATTAGGAATCCGCCTATCTATGCCTTACTTTGGAGTCATTGCTCGTTTTTTTATTCAAAAGGCATTGCGATGCACCGAGTTCTTGATACCTCTTCCATCGACAGGGTTATTTCTCCTGTCAAAGTTGCTTCGCCTTGCTCTACAGCACCTACAAACGGTACACCTAAGTGTAAATCCAAATCCTCCTCACCGAGAGCACAAGCCTCTTCCCCTAGAAAGAGGCCTTGTGCACGCACTGAATCTGGCACTGGCATTTTGGGGGCAGAACCCATCGACCCAAACAACGACCCTGCTCTATCGGACTTGAGCCTCAGTGCGGAAATGTCCAATCTTGACCCCTGCCTTTGATCACTCTACTGTTCCGGCTCCCCAGAGTCTCCTGACAACGTACAGAGGATTAAGCTGGAACTGCTCGGGTTTCCCAAGGGCTGATCTGACTGAACTCTGGGACGATATCTCCCAATTTGACATCATCCTTCTCCAGGAGACCTGGCTTCTGTCCCCCCAATCAATAGAAGGTTTCTATTGCATTTTCCAAAATGCTCTTCCATCCCCAAAAGGACACAATGCTGGCGGAGTTGGGCTCCTGATCAACATCTTCACAAATTGCACTGTACTTACTGTCTGGGCAGATCTGCAGGGGGTTATTTGTGTGCGTGTTTCCCTTCCTACAGGTGGCTATTTACTACTTGTATGCATCTGCGCCCGGCTTGCTTTTTGGGCCGTGACAGTTCCAAATTTTTGCAACAACTTGATTCACTGCTATGTCAATTGTGTTCTAAATTCCCTAATGACATTATAATTTGCACTGGTGATTTTAACTCCTGTTTATTTTTTCCTTCTGAATTTCTTGAGTGGGAGAATGATCACCCCTATATCAATGCCTGGCACTTCCCTGACACATACCTCCCTCCGTTACGCACCCCTCTAGCGGCTAAGTTGATTGAGATCATTACTTCCTATGACCTATTCATAGTTAATGGAAGGGTACCGGGCCATGATATTTCTTCCCCCACTTTCAAGAGGGGTTCCCAGTTCTCCTCTATCGACTATGTGTTATTATCTGCCCAACATTCGGCAATGATCACGGCACTTGAATATAGGTGGACACCTCATAGTGGCGAAATCTAGGGCGGCCCCCCTATTTTTTCCATCAAAGGTCCTCCTGTGTCCATAATAAATACACTTAGACTTCGATTTGATTCTGCTGGCCTTTATAATTACGAGCAATTGCTTTCTGCTTTGAGCAGGTCTATCGCACTTGATACATCAAATCCGATAGTTGTATATGAATGGATAATCAAAGAAATTCAGCAATTTCTATGGGTCCCCAGCCCCGTAACTCCAACTGGCAGACTTCTCACGAATGCCAACCCCACGTCTAAATGGTTTGACTCGGAGTGTAAGTCTCTGAGGAGGAAATTGTGGGCTGCTGCGTCTAATTGGAGTAAGTTTGACCGGTCCACTGCTACCTCCTATACCATATTGAAAAAACAATACAAAGCCCTACTAAAACTAAAACAAAAAACATTCATGAATTCGCAGGACCACCAACTTATCCAATTTCTGAATAAACATGATTCTGCGCAATTTTGGAGGATGTTAAACACGATACTGGTAGACGGTTCCCTTCTCTCCCCAACGGCCTACATCCCGGAAATTACCTGGGTTAATTTTGTTACTGGTCTTTATAATACAACATCAGACACCTTGATCTATTGGCCTCCGGCAGAGAAGGCAATTGTCTGTCCTCCCCCTAAAATTGCTCTGGAACGGATATTAGCCCAACTGAAGCCTTCACGTGCTCCTGGTCCGGACATGATTCCAGCTTTTCATGTCAGACTCGCCTTTAAAAGCTGGACCAATTTATTTTATCCGGTCATTGTGCACGCTTTATCCAGCTTTACCGTTCCTGACTCTTGGAGAGGGTCCACCCTTGTACTGGTCCATAAAAAAGGCTCACATTTGTTACCTGGCAACTATAGGCTCCTGGCCCTTTTAGATACGGCTGGCAAAGCCTTTGCCTCCATCCTCTTGGCTGCCCTTTCAGATTGGTGCGAACGTTGTGCCATTCTCCCCGTGTCACAAACAGGTTTCCGGAGGGGTTGCTCAACTAGCGACAATATTCTGATGCTCCAACTCCTCATGGAGAAATATACTCGCCTTCGATCTTCCCCCCTCTATACCTGCTTCATCGACTTCGAGAAGGCATTTGATAGTGTTTCCCGTGAGCTCCTGTGGTCCAAAATGCTGAAGTTGGGTGCTGATCCTGGGCTGGTGAAAGCCATTGCGTGCCTGTATTCTAACACCTGGGTCAGAGTGAGGTGGGGCCAGAACAACAAATTATCGAGAAAAATTACAACAACTTCTGGCCTCAAGCAGGGCTGTGTGCTGGCCCCCCTCCTCTTTAATATCTTTACCTCTGACCTTCCTGCCTTCTTAGATACTGAGGGCACTATCCCTCCGAAGATGGGGGGGCAGGCAGTGCACATACTAACGTATGCAGATGACACTGCTCTGCTGGACCTGACACCAATGGGTTTAAAGAACAGTTTGCTCCGCCTGGTGGAATATTGTCAGCAGAACTTGCTTAAAATCAATTACTCCAAGTCCAAGGTAATTGCCTTTGGGAAAAAATCATTGAAACGTCCTTGTATCCTTCCTTTTTTTTTTTATTGTTTTTATTAAATACAACACTTATCCTTTCAATTGTTACACCTACCACATACACTTACATCAATGTGCGGGTAGTGTCAGTACTGCTGGCCAATATACCATACAATATAAGTTTCTTTGATTTGCCATTTTCCTCTCAATAACTTTATACAGTTAACTTAACAAGTCTCATTTCATTTTACACATTCATCCATCCATACATCTCCCTTAATTCCCTTTCATCCTACTCACACACATATACTACTGTTCATCTTGCTTTAAAAATCATCATCTGTACTACTTTCTGACCTGCCAGGTGTGTCAAGGTACATCCAATAATCCTTAGGTCGTTGCTTTGCAGGGATTTGGTCACAATATTGTCTCTCCATATCCATAGCATATATCATGTCCATTTTCCATTTTGTGATTTTTGGATCAGCCTTACCCAACCATACCGACAGGACGGTTTTCTTAGCTAGCATACTTGCCATATTTACAAATTTCCTCTTCGGGCCAGTCACAATTGATTGTACGTTCAATAACCAAAATAACGGAGTCACAGGTAAAACCACATTTATCATTTTAGACACCATTTCACTCACCTCACACCAAAACGCATTCACACTGCCACAGAGCCAAATCTGATGTATATAATCCGCCTCTCTATAGCTACATCTAGGGCAGCTGTCTGACCTACTTTCATATATTTGCTTCAGTCTGGATGGGGTATAATATACTCTGTGTATTACTTTCATCTGCATTATTTTATACCTGTAGTTCATTGCCACCTTCTTCACCCCTTTCAGCACTTGTTCCCATTGCATGTCTGTCATCCGGGTTCCCATATCTCGGTCCCATTTCTCACGCACTGCCAGCAATGACGGATCATGATGCGACATTAGTATTTTATATATCCTAGTTACCCATTTTGTGTCGTTTTCTTTACTCGTCAATATATGTATTAGTGGGTGTACCGGCGGTAGCTCTGGGAATGTGGGGAGTAATTCCCGGAATGACGCCCTGAGTCGTGTGTACAGGAATACCGCCAACGGCGATGCCCCTTGCAGTCCCCGAAAGTCACTGCACGTCATGTAGCTGTTTCCTGGGAACATGTCCCCCACGGTCATTAAGTTCATTTTTGTGTATTGTTGAATGAAAATTTTTTCCCCCGTAATTGCCACCCCTCTGATGTTAAACAGCGACATCTCCGGGTATATTCCCACATCTATATCGGTCATTTTCCTAGCTTCGTGTATGGCTCTGTTCGTTGCAGCGAGGGGGTCTAGGGATCTAAAATATTTGCTGGTACCCTTTAGTACACATGATCTTACATCCCATGGCCTCGCCAGGGCCCTTTCCAGCGTCAAATGCTGTGAGCGGGTACCCTCTGTATGCCAGAACCTAACAAACTGCAATTGTGCAGTTACATAATATACCCAAAAGTTGGGTAGCGCCATGCCCCCTCTCTCTAGTGGAAGCATCAATGTCTTCTGGCTGATGCGTGCAGGGCCTGAGCGCCACAGGAGTTTCCCTATCAGTGCGTGTAGTTCTACAAAAAAAGCCTTCGGCACGTATAGAGGTACATTAGTAAAAATGTATAGCAATTTAGGGAGGATTATCATTTTTGCCAGGGAGATTCGGGCCGCCAATGTTAGGGGTAACTTTGCCCATTTGTCAATATTTTGCTCCACCTGGTATAATACCCTGCCAAAGTTCCGCTCATATACCTCCTGTTGTGATGTGGACACATATATCCCCAGGTATTGGAATCCTCTCGGTTGCCACTTCACTCCAAGACTTACATCTGGCGACGGAGTCGCGGGTGTCAGGGGCATTATTTCCGTTTTGTCCTTATTCATCCGGAGACCCGAGTGTTCCCCGAATTCCTCTACTTCCTGTAGCAATGGGAGTAAATTTGACTCCGGCCGTGTCACATATAATAATATATCATCTGCATATAATGATATGGATAGGTGGGGTCCGTTTAGATTAATAGCCCGATGTCTGTGCAGCTGACGCACTTTACATGCCAGGGCTTCCACAGCTAGCGCAAAAATTAGTGGGGATAAGGGGCAACCTTGCCTGGTGCCACGCTGAAGGGATATTTTGTCTGATATTTTCCCGTTAGTAATCACTCTAGCTGTCGGGTCTGTGTACAATAATTTAAGTAATCTCATAAATCCGTCTCCCACTCCCATCCTTTCAATAACAATAAACATGAACTCCCATTCCAGAGTGTCGAAAGCCTTCTCACAGTCTATTGTTGCTATTGCCGCACTTGCTTTGGGATCAATTTGGTGCAATACCGAGAATAGCTGCCTGAGGTTGTGTGATGTAGCCCTTCCTGGTATGAAGCCTGCCTGTTCTGGTAAGACCAAAAAGTCCATATACCCCCATAGGCGGTTAGCTATAATCTTCGCCAGTATCTTATAATCTGAATTGAGTAGGGATAATGGTCTGTATGAGCCCACCTTGTGTGGGTCTTTCCCGGGCTTCAACAATATGATTATATTGGCTTCTCTCAGTGTGTCCGGGAGTCGCCCATTTTCCAGTGCCTCATTGTACACTTCCAGTAAAACTGGACATAGGAGTGGAGAGAAATATTTATAGAATTCGATCGTCAACCCGTCTGGGCCTGGGGCCTTACCTGCTTTCAGGTCTTTAATAGCTTTTGCTATCTCCGCCTGAGTTAGCACTATATTCAGGGGGGCTCTATCCCGGGATTCCAACCATCCCATTGCTATATCCTCTAAATAATCCCTGGTTTCTTCTGAGGTGTGTTCACCTCTGGAGGTATATAATGTCTCGTAGTATGTTCTAAAGGCATCATTTATCTCAGGTGTGGCGTATAGCTCTTTGCCACTTGCTTCCTGTATTTTGGGTATAATAGTTTGGTTTACTTCCGATTTAGCTACCCAGGCCAGATATTTACTAGCTCTATCTCCCTCCCCATATCTCCGAGCAGCAAGGGGCTGATCCGTATACTTCTGTAGTGTATTTGCTGTGGAGGTAAATAATTCCAACATTTCTTTCAAACGCGCTGAGTTTACCAATTCTGGGTTCTCTCTGTATTCTTTCTCTGCTATATCCAGTTTCATTTCTGCTGTCTGCATATCTTTCCTTAGCATTTTCAGTACTGCTCTTTCCTTGCCATAGCAGATCCCCCTGACATAACATTTTAGTGTTTCCCATAATATCGATGGAGATGTTACTGAGTCCCTATTTATTGTGAGGAATTCCTTCAGCTCAGTCTCAAGAAATGAACTGAAGGCAATGTCCTCAAGCTCCTTTGCTCTGAACCTCCATCTACGAAGTGGTTCGAAGTTTATATTTAAATTCATAGTTAGTAGCACTGGGGCATGATCCGACCACGTTCTAGGTAACACCTGCACACATTGTATAAGTGGTGTCAGGTGACATGACACGAGGTATCTATCAATTCGAGTGTAGAGGTCCGTGGGGGAGCTGTAGTGCGTGTATCCTGGGTTTATATGTTCCCTATGGGGCCAAACATCCACCAAGTTATATTTGGTCATTACTTCTTTACACACTTTTGCCGCCGCTGTCAGCCCCTTATTCCCCGGTTTAGACCTGTCTGTTTTTGTATTCAGTATAATATTATAGTCACCTGCCCACACCCAGTCATATTCAATATATTTTACACATGCGTTTTCTAATATGTGAAAGAACTCAGGGGTGTCCACATTCGGACCATACACACTCATAAATAATAGTCTATGTCCATGGATCGTTCCTGCCAACCCCGCATATCTACCCTCCTTATCAACCACAGTCTCATGCACCACAAACGGCAGTGTTTTCCTAATCAATACAGATACCCCCCTCGCATAGTTCGAGTATGGGGCATTTACCACATGGCAGGCCCATTGTGTGCCAAATTTGAATTGCTCTATAGGGTTTTGATGTGTTTCTTGGATTATTAAAACATTTACATTGTGCTGGGATGCATATTGTAGGATTTTCCGTCGTTTCTTTTGCAAGTTTAATCCCCTAACATTCCATGTCATACATTTTAGCTCAGCCATTTCCGCTGTTTCCTGTTTTACAGACTCTCCCCTCCGTCTTTTCACATCTGCAGGTCATTATTCTTTTCATCTTATACCAGCCTATATTTGTTGTCCAATGAACAGTCCACTCTGCCATTTCCATTTCTTCCATACAACAATCTACCCTCAACATCCCGACATACTTACATATCCCATATGCACACTCCAACCACTTAACTCTACAACCTTGTCCACCCACACTAGGCTGCCCCAACTCACCTAGTTGTTCCCTCCAAACTTCCATTAACATCCCCAACATTAAATACAAATCTCCAAAGCTCTAACTTTTAACCACTAAACAACAAAAGTCTGGGTGTGGGTAGCACTGGTCGGGGGGTGCCGGCGCTCCTCCATCCCACACATTCCTCAATAATAAGACTTATATAAAAAATAAACAACAAAAAAAAAAAATAAGTCCGATAATGGTTCCTAGCCATCTCGACTCCATCCACGTTTTCCAGTAATTCCTTTGCGGCAAACCCCGCATTCCCTCACGCACCCCCAGCCCGGTCTTCAGCCCTGTTCGTTCATTAGTTCAGGCACACTCTCCTCCTGACCTGAGTCTTCTTGTTCTGAGGTGGTTCCATGACTTCTCTGCGAACCCATATCTTGGCCCGTGTCTGTCTCTCCCGGTTCTCCTCGACGCTTCCGTGGCGTTCTTCCCGGAGGTTTTCTCCGTGGTCTTGCCCTTCTTCCTCCACGGGGCACCTCCGTCCACGACGTTCCAGGGAAATGTTGTGATGCAAACTCCACAGCTTGTTCCGGAGTCTCAAATATCAGTACTTTGTTGTTGTGGACAATCCGCAGCTTCGCTGGGAACAGCATCGAGTATTGCACCTTCACCTGCCGGAGCATGTTTTTTGCATTCATAAAATCTCGTCTTGCATTCTGGACCATAGGTGAGAAATCTGGAAATAGCATTATCTTTGCTCCGCAGTACTGCAGGTCACCCTTCTGACGCGCCGTTTTTAAGATAGTGTCTCTATCTCTATAGTTTAGGATCCGAGCTATTATTGGTCTGGGTGGTTGCCCTGGTTTGGGTTTGGGGCCCAGAATCCTGTGTGCCCTTTCAACTATAAACATGAGTGATAGGGGTGGGTCTTCTAGTACGTCTCGTAGTAGCTGTTCCACAAACATCTCATAATTCTTGATCACCGTGGATTCAGCCACCCCAACAATTCTTACATTGTTTCTTCGCGACCGGTTCTCTAAATCATCATTCTTCTTTTTGAGTTCACCGTTGGACTTCTCAACATCTTTCAGTCGGTTAGTTACCGCTATCACTGTGTCCTCCAGCAGACTAATTCTTTCCTCCGCCTCCGCCATTCGTGTTTTTTGTAGGTCGATAGCCGTTTGCATTCCTGTACTCGCTGTCACCACTGTGTCCAGTTTGGCGCTTAGGGCAAGCAGGGTAGCCTGAATATCCAGTAACACACCCGTCTGGTCGACCACTTTAGTTGCCCCCGCAGCCTCCGCCCGGCTTCCGCCGGCCGCAGTCTCTTTGGTGTAGGCATCCATTTTTTTCTGGGTTTTGTCTTGTTTACCCATGTTCTCCTCAAGGTCAGCCTACTCAGGTATGGGCTCAGATGTGTTTATTTCAAGCACGGATTGCCAGACCTGCTATTCACTCCACACCTTGTGTCTTCACTCCCTCCCTGAGACCGCTTAGGGCCCAGGGGCTCCCTTAACCGGCTACCTCTGTTGGGAAATGGGAGGGAGGGGTCCGCCCAGTGATGCTAACCGCTAACCTCTCCACCAGCAACTGCGGTATGGTGAGGGATTCCGGCTGTGTGGGGGGGTCAAACAGTTTTAGAGCGTCCCAGTTCACCAGGTATAGGTATCCTGGTTGAGGAAACCGTCTGGCTTTGCTACGGTCACTCCCCGTACAGTTCTCCTTTATGGGGCGGGGGTGTCCAAAACCGCTGCAGGTCTACTGAAACCACGCTCGATGTCACATGGGGGGGGGGGGGGGCGGCGCCCAC
>JAWLIA010000147.1:0-10208 GCA_034782015.1 Desmognathus tilleyi
GGATGCAGCCAGGGAAGGAAATCAAGCACTGAAAACCTGTGTTATTAAACAGCTTTAAAACAAAAAACAAGGAGAATGGCATTCAGGCGACTAAGAACACTTCAAAGAAAAAAGAAAAGTGGTGGACTGAACTGCCCCTTTAACTCATCTGAGAAAATAAGTATTGAATGTTCACAAAAGCAGTTTGCAAACAAATAAACACTCCAAACCAGTCATACAGGTTAAAACCAAATAAACCCACTCAATCGAAAAACTGGCAGCACTCTATACTCACCCGTTAGGATGAGTATGGAGTAAGAGTGCCAAAAACAAGCACATGCCATGTCCACAAGCTGCTGTGTGAAATGAACAACCCAAACACTCAGCTACTTATACCACATATATTTGGAGACAATTAGTGGTTACTCCAAAAGCATCTGAAAAAAGTGTTAAAAAGGGGCGACCATCTTTAAATATCTCTTGTATTGTCTGACCCACATATTTTACTGTACCGGAGGCAAGCTGACATATTACCACATGGTCACAGTCATCTTTTCAACTTTGCCAATATCATTCCTCTTTACCTTCTCTTGAAAATTGTTTTGTCTCTTAAAGTTTGCCTCCAGTACAGGGACATTTCAGAGGCAACGTATGTACGGTTTGTCCATTGACTATGAACACAAAAGAATTGATTTTAAGTGATAAAATACGATGAAAACAGAGGGATTTTACAAACTGTAGATCCACTAATGTCATTTACTTGCTTTGGTGCACATGCGGTTTAAAATATGTGGGTCAGACTATACAGGAAGTGTGGGACTGCTTTGGACAGTATAGGTCAAGTATAAGGAATTTGACCGATGGGGCCCCATTGGTTAAGCTTTTTTTCTACATTAGGCCATCAAGATATCGATATTAGATGGACAGTCACTGAGCAAATGTACGGAAAAGAAGCAATGGCATTCTCTCTGAATAAGAGGGAGTTATATTTGATTCATAGAATGCAAACCCAGAAGTTTGGGTTAAATGAAACAGTTAATTGGTTTCAGGGCATTAGGAAAGTTTGATTTTATGTGTTTCCTCCTTCCATGCCATGTTTGAAAGAATGTATTTGTTGCATCGTTGAGGTATAAGCAATTGTATCCATCTAAAATAATTATATGATGGTACTTTCAAAATAGCCCCCATTTGATACACTGGTTTTGTATTGGTTTGGTATGCACTTTTGACCATTTAAAGATGACCGCCCTTTTTTAGGTTTTCTTTTTAGTTCTTTTTTTGGTTGCTTTTGGAGTAGTCACTAATTGTCTCCAATTTTAGGCAGTATAAGTGAGTGTAACAGAGGCTGATATGATTAGCATTATTGCCTCACTAAAACCAACAAAATGTAAGGGTGATATTTGTCCAGCGGTCATAGTAAAGGAATGTGCACCCTCTTTGGTAACGTCAATTACAAAATTTGTGAACACCTCCTTTTCAACTGGTATAGTCACTGCTTGCATTAAACACTCATGGATTACGCCATTGTTGAAGAAACATTCATTGGATCCAGCAGTGGCCACTAAGTATAGGCTGATCACAAATGTCCCCTTCTTATTGAAGATATTGGACAGAGTGGCCTATCTGCAAATTCAGCACTACATCCTTAAGCATGACCTCCTGAGTTCACGACAGTCTGGCGTCCGAGAGGTGCATGGCACTGAATCCGCCTTGCTTGATCTCAAATCTAGTCTTCATCGAATGATAGACAGAGGAGAGTTAGGATTGTTGATGTTACTGGACTTGTCTGCCGCTTTCGACCTGGTAGATCATGAAATCCTGATTAAGAGATTTACAGGTTTCTGCTAACTTTTCGATCGAATTTGCCACATCGCTACCATCATTCCTCTCTGAGTGTCTTGCTAGAGTTTTTGATCACAAAGTATCTGCTGACCGGTAATACTTGCATGTCAGGTGCCACAAGGGGCGTGCCTCTCCCCAATGCTTTGTAACCTGTTTACAAAGCCCCTATTTGTTCTTCTTGATAATCATAATATTCTGCATACTAATTATGCAGATAATACTGGTTTTGTGCATGACAGGAGATTATGATAAGGATTCCATAATAATCTAAAAAGCATTTACACTTATTCAGGAACAGATGGCTCGCAATGGCCTGGCCCTTAATGATGCGAAAACAGAACTTCTGCTTGTTGGGTCATTGCAGAGGCTAAATAAACTGTCTCCGAAATGCAAGAACTTTATGATTGCAGGATGTGCTATTCCAGTTGCTGATAAGGTGAAGACATTAGGAGTCTACTTGGACTCCTCCTTATCCATGAGGGCCCATGTCAATTGCCTAACCTCGACTGCTTCATATTTTTTAAGACTACTTTTCAAGTTTAAGCCCTTTTTAACTAATCAGGCATGCGCCATGGTAGCTGGTGCTATCATAGGTGCAAAAATAGATTATTGTGGTAGCCTGCTGGGAGGAACCTGTCAATATAATCTGAACAAGTTGCAAACCCTACAAAATTGAAAAATATGACCATGTGTAAGCAGCAAGAAGGGACCTATTTTGGCTCCTGGTCAAGGCCAAATTTCTTTCCGTCTTTTAACTATAACACAGAAGATGCTGTTTGGGAAAGGACCACAATATCTGAAGGACAGGATCAGGTTCAGACCAGAGCCTCGGACTCTCTGTTAAAACAACTCCAACTTGCTCTTTCTTTCATGATTTAAATTAAATTAAGGCGGCAGATTGGCTTTTAATCACCTTGCCCCAGAATTGTGGAATTCCATTCCTCCGGATTTGAGATGTGAGAGGAATTTTGAAAAATGTAAAAAAGCGCTGAAAACCTACCTGTTTGAATAATCATGATCCTATGGTTCTTCCCTCTGAATTGGATTTCCTGCTGGCTAATTTGTTTTGTGTGTTTGTCTCTTTTGTTTATTGTGCGCCCTGATGCCTACAGGTTACTTGGCGCGTTACAAGCAAACAGATAAGATAAATGTTTGTGCTGTTCATTTTACGTAGCAGCTTGAGGACACAGCGTGTGCTTGTTTTTGACAGATTCTTTCCGAAGGTTGAGTATAGAGTGCTGCAGGTTGTTTGATTGAGTGGATTTATGTGGTTTTAACCTGTGTGACTGATTTGTAGTGTTTATTTGTTTGCAGACTCCTTTTGTGAACATCTTGTACTGATTTACTCAGATGAGTTAAGCTATATGCAGTCTTGTTAAGCAAATGGCTTGGTGTGTTTTTTTATTAATCTTATTGGTGCTGCTTTTAATAAAGTTAATTTAGTAGCGCAGTTGTTGTTCTCGTTGTTTTAGAGGTCCAGCCCTTTGGGGCGGCATGATGACTAATCGCCATATTTTGACCTTCTATACAATGGCGTTCATTTATGATAATTGGTGACAGTATTTTGGTGACCTTGATCACTGTTGATGTTTTGGTAGTGGTGGCACTGGTGATGGTTTTTTAATCATTTAGATATAAGCTGTGTTCATATGTATGTTGTAATGAGTTGTTTACAGTTATTTTGTCAGAACTTGACGGTTACTGGGTTTGAGCAATCTCTCTTCCCACTGATAGGGCAGTTTTTTCCCTCTTTTTTTTCAAGTGACTTCTAAATAAAAAATGTATAGGGCAGTAAGGTAGAGGTGCGTCCGTAGAGCAAGCCTGCAGAGGTGGAGTAAAGTGGAGTGTGGAGGCAATGTTCACATCATCATATCTCTAAAAGCAGGCTGGACATTTGCTTTAAGAACATATGCATTTTAAAGTGCTAATTGAGTACTTTAAAATGCAGTCAAAAACATTTGCATCGGACCGGTCCTTTAAGTTAAGGGGAATATATATATCCGTTGAGACTCCATTTGTTGTGTATTATCAGTTATGTGCATCAACAAGAGGTTGCACGTAGAACACAATGTAGACAGAGCGCTTTTCATACTAACTTTATTCATCATCTTAATGCATCATTCACTTTTTTTTCCTTTGGCTGCAAGAAACTTGCTTCATGTCGGCTGCATGAACCATAGGCCGAAGTAAAGGAAATTCAGACGGGTGATTTGAAACGACAGTAAGGAATGAAGGCAGAGTGCAAAGATGATTATTAAGATTGGCGAAATAAATTGGTACCTTCAAGGTTAGACTCTGAAACAGGGGATAAAGTAGGACAGGGAGTATTGGATCTGAATTACACTGTTAAAAATATCATCTGAAATATATATTTATTAATAATCCAAGCAGCAGGGGCTAGGACAGGAGCTCTTTGCATAGCATGAGATGTTTTTTTAACCCCTTACAGCAGAGTGCAGTGCCTAAGTGTGCATGTCGCGTTATTGCTGCAGCACGCACCCCCTCACTCCCATCACACTGGCAGAGAGCGGGGCAATCCCGAACCCACACACTTCCTTCCCACCCAAGCCCCATTGCAGGTGAGAGCTGCTGCTCCCCAAACCATTAGTAGCGGTATAACAGAAGAGGCTCAGCCCACACGCTGCACAGCGCCATCGCTCCTCCTCTGGCTGAATAGAGCACCACATGGGAGACCGCAGATGGAACAACAAGGGCAAGAGCAGCTGCTCCCTACAGGTAGACAGCCAGAACATGTGGGACCCGCATCCGCGAGTTGAGCTGTGGCTCTTTGCCAGGCATCCCAGTCTGCACAAAGAGCCGTGGCTATGCTCATTACAGGGACAACAACCGCAAGCAGAGCCGCAGCTCCTCGTTAGGCAGCCAAGCCCTGGAAAACTCCGGCCAGCCACAAGGTCTATGGCTCAGCCCCCTTAAAGGAACAGTGCACCCTACCACGTTCAGTTTGGTTTTAACTGTTTATACGTTCCTGAATGCAGTTCTCCTCATTTACATTTTTCAATGTATATTGCATTCAAGGTTGTTTAGGGGTTTCTCTAATGTCCGCACCACAAGTGTCCTTGACTGCTTATTGCATTTACCAGGGCTGCATGTGCTCAATGTTTATTGCATTCAAGGTTTATTTATTTAAATGTTTTTTTCAAAGCGATAAGTCCAGAGGCTTTAAACCGCATGCTCACAGTGCAACAGACAAAAAACAAAGACAACTGGTAAAAAAGGGAGTAAAATACAAGCGGATCCATCAGAGGAAGGTGGGTCAAGGGTTCAGGCTGGTCGGGTAGAGGCAAAAAGAGCTCTGGCGGTGCGATAACAGCCAGACGCCAACAGTTTGAGTTTGTTGCAGACTGCTAGCTGGAGAAGAGCCGGGTTGGAAGGGGAAGGGAGGGGGGGATGTCACACCCCAGCAGCGAGGGCCCACCCGCGAGGACTAAGCAGCAGGTGGGTGTGAGGGAGCATTGCTACCCTCAGCGTGGAAAGGAAAGACCTGCTCCTGGGAGGGAGAGGAAACAGGAAGGCTTCGTGTGGCAACGGGGACTTGATAAAAGCGGGAGGCAGAGCTAGGCTTTTGGGACACACTGGCGCAGTGGTCAGGGTGTTAAGGACAGGTGCCTGAGGACCAGCAGGCTCGAAGGGCGTGGAGGAAGGGGGTGTGGGTGTGGCCGAGCTGATGCTGGAGAACAGAAGAGATTCTTCTCTCAGCAAGTGGACTTTGAGTGCGGTCTTGAAGCCAGAGAAATCGGAGATCGCTCAAATGGAAGCCAGCAGAGAGTTCCATAGGGTTGCCCCTTTGTGGGCGATGGTCCGTCCTCTATTAGAACTTTTGCGGATCTTGGAAGGACATAGCCTGAAGCAATGGAATGAACGAGGGCTCAGATTAGAGAGAAAAGTGATCCACTTTTGGAGGTAGAGGGCACCAGATCAGTTGACAAATCCGAAAGGTGTTCATCCCATCCACTCGAAGCCAGCCCAGTTGGGACCGCCAAGGTGTAATGTGGTCACGACATTGGAGACCAAAGATGAGGCGAACGGCCTGATTCTGGAGTTTCTGGAAGTGAAAGACAGTTCTCCTATTGGCACCAATGAGTAGCGGCAGCCCATAGCAGATTCTTGATCCCACCAGTGCATGATAAAGAAGCAGTTTCTGTTAATGCGAGAGAAGGGGAAAAGGACGAGAGAGCAGATTGAGCTGGTGATGGCCAGCGGGAGAAGAGACCGTGGCTTGCGCCTCCCCATCCAGTTGGTGACTAAATGCAACACCCAGTTCGGATCTTAGTAAGAGGAGTGGGGGCGTGCCCCTCATGACACCGGCAAGGGGACCGGCGGGATGGGTGCGCCCCTGCTGCCCTGAATGGCCAGGAGATCGGGTTTCTCATTATTGAGGCACAGTTTGTTGAGCCTCATCTACTCCTGGACAAGGGTCAGACAAGGGAGCAGTCTTTCCTCACCTGGCCGGCCGAGTCATGGAGGTCCAGCAAGATCTAGGTGTCATCGGCATACATGTGGAATCATAAGCCGGTGTTCTCGAGTAAGGTGGCGAGCGGGCGCATGTATATGTTAAAGAGAAGGGGGAGAGGGCGGACTCTTGTGGTACCCCACAAGAGATCGGATGTTCTGGGGACCAGGCTCTCGCAACTTGACTTGCTGAGAGTGATTTGAGAGGAAGGAGCTCACCCAATCTCTAGCTGTGCCCGCCAAGCCTGCCGCCTCCATGGCGCGAGAAAGAAGAATATCTTGCTCAATGGTATAAAAAAGTTGCCGCTAATTCTAGAAACACCAGAATAGAGGGATGGTTGAGGTCGGCCCATTGAATCAAGGGTGCCCTCATCTCGGCCGCCACCAGCTCAGTATCCCTAATGTCCATGCCACAAGTGTCCTCAACTGCCTATTGCATTTTACCAGATCACCAGGTGTTAATATCTATTGCAATCTGTGGCTATTGTTGGTCCCTAGGTGTCCACGGCTCATGTGCCTTGAAGTGCTTATGGGATTACTAGGTCGGCATGGGTTCAATGTTTATTGCATTCAAAGGTGTATTCCCTAATGTCCACACCACAAGTGTCCTCAACTGCTTATTGCATTTTACCAGGTCACCAGGTGTTAATGTCTATTGCAATCAATGGCTATTATTGGTCCCACATGTCCACATTTCATGTGCCCCTCCATGTACCTTCACTAATGGCTCCTATCAAGTCTCACATGGGCAAGTATAATAGCTTGCATTCAATGCCTGTTGCAGTCAATGGTCTTTACGGGTTCCTATTGTCTACAACTCATACACCCTAAATTGAAATTTCACTCTATCGTTTCTCTATGTGCTCAGTGTCCATGGCATTCAATATTGGCTTCCATAATGTCCATGGCTCACATGACAATCATGCTTTTATCAGGCCGCAATGAGTTAAATTTCCATTTTGCTTTCCATGGATACTATTATCATAGTAAATGCCTTTACTTTTTATTATTGGTACTTATTAGCATATTGTATGGTATTAAGAGGGACTGGATTTTTAGTAATCAACCATAAGATTATAATCAATAGTGATAACTGTTAAGCAAGGCACTGCTTCTGGCCGATGATGCACTGTTGTGCTGTGGCTATTAAATCCCCAGAGTGTTCGGTCAGGGGTAGAGCGGCCTACACAACTCGACCATCTCATAAGAGGCACGCAGAAAAGTTCTGAGGAATCAGAAATAAATCACACGTCACCAGAATCCAAGGGTTGGAGTCCTACAGTGGAAGGAGTTCATATCAGGCCGTGTGGAAGCTAAATGCTTACATGGGGAGGCTTGCTAACTTTCAGAGCCCTTAGGGATAGAGATGGGATGGGATGGTTCAGGTAGTTGAGTGGCTGGGAGTTAACTATGGTATTCTTCCGCCGGAGGTTCCTCCTCTAAACAGGGGGAGAGGTATGCCCTGGCCGTCACAGTCAGAACCCATGGACTACCTGTAAGGCATTCTTCCTGCCCATTGACTGCCCATAGGTCTTCTCCAAGGCAGATTCCACCATAATGGTCTGTGACAAAAACCCTGTCTATTTTGGCTGCATTCGGAAGAGAGCAAAGTCCAGAGGGAGGCCTATTACTATCTCTTCTCTCACCCTACCTTTTCCCCCTATACTCTATTGTCCTATCCCTCCTCACTTTACACCCCCCAAGACTAACAAGTTTCTCCTGCAGGTGCTGTTTTAACAGCAGTCGGGGCCTTAACAGGCAGTCGGAACAGTGCCTGAAGGCCTTGTTAGGGGCTCCTAGGCACAATACAATTGTGTAGTAACAATAACAATAATAGCAAAGGACGCATTAGACACGTCCTCCACTCATAGTCGGCTGTGGCAAAGGACGCGACCTATGCATCTTCCCGCTCACTGCTGTTTGAGGATCCATAACCTGAAGTCCGCTCCTCTTGATATTGTTTGCCTTCAACTGTCAACGAGCCTGGCTGGGTGTTTATGTGTTTGTGGGTTAGCTACCCTCGGCTTGTGTGAATGACTGCCTTGCTGCCTCTAAGGGTAGGTTGCCAACTGTCCATCCATCCAGCCATCTATTTTCCTACCCATTCACATGCTTACCCACTCACTTCCTTGCCCCGCCTGCCCTCTTTCCCACTCACACCCGCCCACTTTCCAACCCGCGCCCTCTCACTTTCCAAACAACACACCCTCTCATGCATATGCCCACTACCCACTTGCTCACTTAGCCAGTCATGCACCTGTTCCCGTCTCATTCATTTGCCCACTCACTCCCTACCTCTTCTGTCCATCTCTCCCACACACCACTTCTACCATCCATCTACCTCCCGCCTATTCACCCTCAAATTCTTCCCACTCTTCCCTCAACATCCCTCCTCTTTCAACGCATCTGCCCTTCCGCTCACCTAGCTACCCACTTTTACGCACACCCACCCTGCTACTTTCTGACTTCTTGGATAGATGTGACACGCATTGGCAATGCCATTAGTTATGAGTTTTCTGAAAGGCTGCAGTCATTGATAATGCTAGGGGCCCATGCAGCAAACATTGCTTGCGCCATCACTCAAGCAAGGCATTTTGACAGAAACACAACACTCAGAAGGGAATTGCATTGCCAACCTTTGTTCATTCTGCTACTGTAGTGGATATTTTTGTGGTGCTTTTTAGTTTTACTACTTTGTCATGGTCAAGTTGTGCTACAGGCAATTGTCGTAGCTTGTGCTTTTAATATTGTGCATTTGTGACAGATTTTTTCTGAGGATTTGTTTGAAGCGTTGTTATATTTATGTGGGTATGTGGAGGAGTGGCAGTGAAAAATAGGGATGTGTTTGCATTGATTTTTTAAAATATATTTTGTTGCATTTACAGGGAATGTCATCATTCAGCACATAAGCGGCCGAATCCTGACCTTGAGCCCCGCTGGTGATGGCAAAGCCCTTCAGCTACAAAGGTATGAAGATGACCACAGCAGCAGTCATCATCTTGGTGAGTACACAGACTGTTTGGTTTTACTGTAGAGTTTTAGCTTACCAAGATGGTAGTGTGGATGTACACCTGCACACACACACTGCCACCTTGGTGCCCTAAAATGTCCTGCACACAACACAAAAGAATGCAAAATGGTAGGGTTAGTGGGGGCTGCATATTGCAGCGCAGTCTTTACACCCAATGCTGCAAAACTCTAGTAATTGTTTCCACTTTTCTCTTTTGCACTGGCATTCTGGGCCTCATTTTGTGCCCTCCTGTCACCAGTGTATTTGCTGCACCCATGCTTATTGGGCACCTATTTCATTCTAAGGAGTAGCAGTACACATGGGGAATGTAGTATGTGTGGTTGACTGACCATTGCGGCATCTATTTTTAGACCAATATGGCACAAACATATAATTTTTGCACTTATCATCGTGCATGCTGGGTCTCATTTTGTGCCCTCTCCTTGCCTTTGTGTTTACCGCACCCATGAATGTTGGGCACCTGTTTCATCATAAGGCATAGGGGTATGCAGGGAAGGTAGTTTGCATGGTTGCCTGCGCATTGCAGCACCTATTTTCTGATCAATATGGCACAAACCTGTCATTTATGCACTTATCACCGGGCATTCTGGGTTTCATTTTGTGCCCTCCCCTCAACTGTGTATTTGCTGCACCCATGCACGTTGGGCACCCATTTCATTTTAAGGACTAGATATAACCAGGGTAAGGTAGATTACGTGGTTTTGAGCATAAAAATCGTAATTTTCCTGACTGTCGCAATTTCCCCCGGGCATTCTGAGTAGTGAACCTAGTGCGACCCATCCAGTCACAAATCATTGCGTGCGTCAGGGTGTCTTCTTTTTGGAACTGTATGGTGTCGGTGGGTTTCTCAGAAGCCTTAGCACTACAAGAACAAAACAAAATGGAT